>JALHBZ010000203.1:155724-226523 GCA_024340015.1 Tolypocladium ovalisporum | reverse complement strand
AGCTATTAGGGATCGTTGCTTGGCTTCGCGTAAGAACGCTATACCTTTCCCTTAATACCTAAAAATAGGTATACTAGGTACCTAAATTAGGCACCTATTTTTAACACCCTTTAATATAAAATAAAGAGAGCTACTTCTTTAGCAAGGAGTATAGCGACCTATATTAAATAATTAGAGGCTAATAGTTTCGATTCGGGCTACTACGTCCTTATAATATTATATAGATAAATAAGGCGGTTTAGAAATATAAGAACTAGATATAGTTAGCTATGACTAGATAAAACGAAAATATACCCTACGGGATATACTTACTATTTAAAGGACCTTAAGGATAAGGATAAAGAAAGGAGGGGAATAATATTATAAACTAACGAACGAGGGCCTACTTAAGGGCTATATATAAAGATAACGCTTAGCCATAACCGGTCTAATACGTAACGTATATAAGGTACTTAGTCTATAGAGGTACCTAGGTATAGGGTAGGGTAAGCAAGGGAGACCTTAATATAACGGACGCTTCTAAAGTGTCCTAAGGTTTACTACTACTTAGGAAGTAAGTTAGGCTTCGTAAATAGTATATCTTATTAAAGGTTATTAAGAAGGTTTATACTTCTTATTTAAAGATAAATGCTTAGATTAATTACTAAAGATCTAGCTAACTATCTAGGTAATAACCGTAGTATATATATCTATCTAGTTCCTCCTTAATTAGCTCGGCTTAGTCTGTCCTATACTGATCCATTAGGTTAGATTAGTTATCGTCGGACTAATCCTTTACGATAGGTTGGCATGGATTAGTTGGTCCTAACTAATCCGTGTCACGTGACCTATGCCCACCGCTATTCCTCTTATTCCGTTTCGCTGCACGTCCTATGCAGGCTGCTCCTCAGGCCCCCTCCCCGTTGGTCGTGCCTGTTAGTTTGTAACACTTAATTACCTAGATTACTATACTCACCTAGATCACTACTAAATAAGGTAAACTAACTAAGCAATACTAATTAAGGAAGAACTAGACGGATATATATACTATAGTTATTACCTAGATAGTTAGCTAGATCTTTAGTAATCAATCTAAGCATTTATCCTAAATAAGAAGTACAAACTTTCTTAACGACCTTTAATAAGACATACTATTTACGAAGCCTAACTTACTTCCTAAGTAGTAGTAAACCTTAGGATACTTTAGAAGCGTCCGTTATATTATAGTATTTATATAAGTAAGGTAGCGATCTATAAGGATAATAAATAGAAGGAAGGCGCTATAGAGCTTATATATTTAATATAGCTAGTCTAATACCTAGATATAGTCCTCTGCGCCTTTATTACTAAGGAATATAAAGGTAATATAGAATAACTTTTAGTAGGCATTAACTCTTACGATATCGAGAAGTAGTATCTTATACTTATTTATCTTATATATATAGTCTAAGAAGAGTAGATCTAGATAAGCTTTAAGGTATACTAATAACTCTAGATAGGCGAATAAAACGGCTATAACCTAGCTATACTAATCTAGCTATATACGATTCTAGAACCCCTAATTATTAAGCTTATTAGCTAGGGCTTATATTATACTCTAGCCTTTATAGAGCTCCCTCTTACTCTTCGTAATATAATTAGAGATATCTTACTATATTACTACTTAAGTAAAAGAAGAGGTCTAATATAAGTAGGTTCTAATCTCTCTTAGCGCTATACCTATATTTATAAGGCTATTAATAGTAGACTTATTAGTAAAAGAGAGAGTATAAAGTACTAGATATATAGTTATATCTTAACTAGGTTCGTAATTATAAATAGCAAAGTAATTACTAGGGCAATACTTAATATACTAGTAAGTCTTATATAGGTTCTCTTTTATATTAATAGAGAATTAGTAGCTAGTAATCTATAAACTTATCTACTATTACTATATATTACGACCTAGGCAAGCAGGCCACGGGATGGGCCGGCTATGCAGCGCTACTGCAGGCTATACGGATCAATGGTCGGAACGACGAACTAATAATAGTCGGATCACCTAGGATCGCTAGGATTACTAAGGTGATCTAAGTAATCTAAGGCGATCCGACCCGATAGGATTACTAGGGATCACTCCGTAATCTAAGTAATCTAGTAAGATCCCTCTAGTATATAGGTACCCCTAATTTCCTTACTATAGTATAAATACCTAGCTAGCTTTTAACTATAATTATTTACCTTCTCCTTAAAAGTATATAATATTTAGTTACGATCTCTATAATCTATTACCTATATAATATTCGCCCTAACCTTTCTACTAATATAAACCTCTAGTTTATCCCTTAAGAACTAAACTATTATATATTAAAAGCTCTTATTAAGAAGGTTACTATAAAGCCCTAAGTAATAATATTCGCTAATATAATAAGAATAGTACCTAGAAGTAATACCTATATACTAAATAGTATAGAGGAACTCTAATAGATATTTTATAAAATAAAGACTAAAAATAATAAACTTAAGAAATAACTTATTAAAAGAAATAAAGAATATATAAGAGTTCCTATACCTATACTATTTAATAGAATACTAGTATATCTCTAACTATTTATAATATAGATCTAACTCTACTAGAAATAATACCCTAGCTCGTTCCTATACCTTAGGGATAGAGTAGTTAATACTAGATCCTTCCTTAAAGGAAACGTATTTATCTAGTTCGAACTATACTTATATAATTAGCTTACTAATAGTATTAATATAAGTAAGATTAAAACTAAATTTATTATTAAAAGTATTAATAACTTTAAAAAAGCTATTAAGGGTGCTTTTAGAAACCTAGATAAGAAATATAAGAACGAGAAGAAACTTATATAACTTATATAGTAAGGCTTAGCCTTATAGTATATAGTAGAGTTTCGATAAGCTATATCCTAAGTTACTTAGGGCGAGAAAGCTTTAATAGTATAATTTTATAAAGGCCTTAAAGATATAGTTAAAGATAATCTTATAAGAGAAGACTAACCTAACTATCTCGCTAGATATATCGAGATAGCTATTAAGATCGATAATAGACTATACGAATAATATATAGATAAGGGAAATAAAAAGGTTAGTTAGATTAACCGTTTCTCTTTTAATAAATAATAATACTAAGTAAACTAAGGATAATAATAATAAGAAGAAGAACCTATTACTTAGGCCTATATTACTAATCCTAGAAGAATAGACTTAGGAAATATAAATAAGACTAATAAAAGTAATAAGAAGTATTATAACTATTAGAAAATAGGATATTTTATAAGAGAATATAAATAGCCTAAGAAAATTAGATAGAAACCTATACCTAAAGGTAAAAGATAATTTAACTCTATTAATAAAATAGTAATTAACTATAAAAGTCTAAACTAGACTATATATTATAATAATAATTATAATATATACCTTTTAGAAAAATAAGGTAGTAGATAGTTTCCTAAGGAAACTAGGACTATCGCTATAACTAGATAACGAGAAATCTCCGAGCTATAAGATAAAATCGAAAGGGAAAAATAAAAGTTAAAGGAGTACTTTAACCGAAACTAATAACTTATAGATAAAATAAAAGCTATAATAGTACTTATTAAAATAAACTAAGGATAGGATTTACCTAAAGGGAGTATAGATAATACTAGCTCCGAGGATAGATATATACTAAGTATTACTAAGGATAAGCACTCGTAAATACCTAGTCTATTAAGGGAAAACGCGACCCTTAGAACTATATTAATATAACCGATATATTATAATATAGAAATAGATATTATAGTTAATATTAGAACCTAGATAGAGCCTAAACCTCTTACTAAAGTCTAGTAGTCTATACTTATACGATATAGACTAGCGCTATATAGCGAAGATAACGTAATTACTATTATAGTAACCGATACTTTAAACGCAATTAAAAGAGAGTAATACCCTATTTAGGAATATAGGGATAACCTCTGAATTACCCCTGGATATTATCTATACGCTATATTATTATAGGTATTATACGTCTATCTAGACTACCTAATATATTTTCTAGCTAAAGCAAGATATAATATATTTCCTATTCGATAGAAAGAGTATATAATCGAGGACCTATACCTTATAAACGAACTATATAAGTAGAAAACTAAAAAACAATACCTTAGAGATTAAGTAATACTACTTAAACCTAATACGAATATACTAATAGATTATTAACGCGATATATAAGCAATTAATAATATATATATAGAAATAACCTACTAAGTATACTAGTTTAGAAAAATAGTAGGCTAATACGAAGGAGCTAATAGGTAATACTATTATACTTTACTAAGGAAACCCCTTCGTACTTTCTTATATAACGGTAAGAATTATAATAAATACCCCCTACTAGGATACCCTAAATACCTACGAGAAAAGGTATAAGTATAGTATATTATAACTAAAGGAACTAATAAGGAATACTATATATAGAAATATAAAATCAAGATATAAGAAAACATAGGCGAAATTGACCCTATTCTATCTATAGAAGAATAATAAGCTAACGAGGAATAACTTAACTACTTCTACGATATAAAAGCTAGATAAATAAAACTATAGAACTAGGAATTAAAAAATAAGGTTTACTATCTATAAAAGGGCTATAGACTAGTATATAAAAGAATCTAAGGACCTTCTATATAACTATAAGTAGTTATAATAATAAACTAATATTAGATATCTAAGTTATAGGATATTATATATAAGTACTATTAGATAGTAGCATAAAGGGTAACTATATTTTACCTAGAGTTATAAATCGTTACTAACTCCTATAGAAGGAAAAGATAGATCCTTATTAACTCTACGATATTAAAGGAGGATTATTTAACTATAATAGAGGACTAATTAATATAGAGATTAATTATCTTAATATTAAAGTCTAAGGCTATTTAGACTATATTACTTTTAATATTATAGATATATCTAGATATAATCTTATCCTAGGATACCTATAGTTATAGGAAAATAACCTAATAATTAACTAGAAGACTAGCTAATTATATTAGGATAAGAATATAGCTAATAGCGATTAGAATATTTAGAAAGAAATAGCGAAATTTCGTAATAACTTAGTATCTAGAAGGGAATAATAAGAATACTACCTACGCGAGACGTTATAGGTAATAAAAACCTAAGTAATAACCAATACGGCTCTATAACCTAGAATATGAAATAAGTATAATAAAGGTAAGTATAATAGAATCTAAAGAGTTATTACCGCTCTAAGGATTAACCTTAAATAAATTAATAATAATATCGAAGCTATAATAGCTATAATACTCTTAGAGGATAGAATAAAGAATATTCTATAAGAATACCTAAAATATAATAAACTATTTAAGGAAGAACTTAAAATAGGATTACTAGAATATAGTTAATAGGACTATATAATTTACTTAAAAGAAGGTTTAGCGCTATTATTCTATAAGATTTATAACCTTAACGAAAAGCAATTAGAAATACTATATAATTATATCGATAAGAATCTAAAGAAAGAATATATTAGGCTATTAATATCTAAAGTAGGATATCTAGTTATATTTATATTAAAGAAAAACGGGAAGCTTTATTTAGTCGTTAACTTTCGATAGATTAATAATATTACGATTAAGGACTATATACCTCTATTACTTATTTCGGAACTTTAGGACTAACTAAATAGTATAAAGTAGTTTATAGCCCTTAACCTTAAGGGAGCTTATAACTTAATATAAATAAAAAAGGGATATAAATAGATAACTATATTTCGAACTAAGTTTAAACTCTTTAAATATTTAATAATACCTTTCGGGCTTATTAATACGCTAGTAACCTTTTAGTATATAATTAATAACGTCTTATACGAATATTTAGATATATTTATAGTAGTTTACCTTAATAATATACTTATCTTCTCTAAGAATCTTAAAGAATACTAAGGATATATCTATAAGGTACTATAAATACTCTAGAGTATAAAATTATTAGTTAAACTAAAGAAAAGCAAATTCTATATATAAGAAGTAGATTTCCTTAGATATATTATTATACTAGGAGAAATACGAATATAAAAAGATAAAATCGTAATAATTAAAGAATAGCTAATACTAATAAACGTTAAGGATATATAAAGCTTCCTTAGCTTTACTAACTACTACCGACGATTTATTAAAAGATATAGTAAAGATATTATTTAGTTAAATAAACTAACTAAAAAAGCTAACGCCTTCTTATAGAAAGAAAAGAAAGAGTAAGTATTCTAGAAGATTAAAGATATAATTATCTTAGAACTAGTTCTAACGGTCTTCGACCTAGAACTACTAATAGAACTCGAAACTAATACCTCTAACTTCGCGCTAAGAGCTTAAATTAGATAACGAAATAAAGATAAGAAGCTAAGACCTATAGCCTTTTACTCTAAGAAGCTATATAATACTAAACTTAACTACCTTATCTACGATAAAGAATTCCTTACTATTATTAATACTTTTAAAGAATTTAGGTATTACTTTCTAGGTAATAAGTATAAAGTTAAGGTTTATACTAACTATAAGAATATTATATACTTTATAACTACTTAGTAACTTAATAGATAATAAATTTAATAAGCCGAGTACCTTTTAGAATTCGACTATAAGATTATCTATTAAAAAAGAATAGAAAACGGATAGGTAGATACCCTTAGTCGATAGAATGACTACGATATAGGAAAATCTATAGAAACTAGATAAATCTTAGAACTAAACCCTTAAGGATACCTTTAATAAAGATAGCTAAACGTAGTATTTAAGATATATACTAACGATAGTATTCTATAGAAAATTAAGAATACCTATAATATTATTAATTAGGATTTACTATCTATTGACTAGGATAATAGAGTTATTAAGTTTAAGGAAAAGATCTTTATACTACTAATAGTATAAGAAGAAATTACTTAGGAAATATACGAATACCCTATATATAGATATTAGGGAATTAGAAGGATAATAGAACGAATATAATAAGTATTCGATTTCCCTTAGATTAAAGAAATAGTTATTATAGTACTTAGTAAATATTCTATTTATAAATAAAGTAAGGTATCTCGATATAAGCCTTATAGAGAACTATAACTACTACTAGTTCTAGAAAAACTATAGGATTTAATAGCCTTCGACTATATTATAAAGCTATTATTATTAAAAGAACCTATAATAAAGGTTACCTATAATAATATCTTCGTAATAATAGACCGACTTATAAAGTATAGATACTTTATTCTATATAAGGAAGCAAGTAACGTAGAAGATCTTACCTATATATTCCTAAAGATAATTATTAGTAATTACGGGTTACTTACCGAGATTATTTCCGATAAAGGAATTATATTTATAGTAAAATTCTAGTAATACTTAATAGTATAGCTTAGAACGAAATATAAGCTTAGTATAGCCTACTACCCTTAAACGGATAGATAGACTAAATAACTTAACTAAACGCTCGAATAATACCTCTCTTATTATATTAATTATAGATAAAACGACTAGGTTAAATAGCTACTAATAGTATAATTAGCTTATAATAGCTTAATTATAGAAAGTATAAAGGTATTACCTTTATATACTAACTATAGGTATAACCCTAAAGTATACTATATAATATATAAAGGACTAGAAGTAGAATAAGCCTTATTATAAGTAGATAAACTTAAAGAACTATACGAAGAAATAAAGAAAGAACTCGAGTATATTAGATAACGAATAGTAACTTATATAAATAAGAAAAGATTAAAGGGATTAACTTTTCGGGAGGGAGATATAGTCTACTTACTCCGATAAAATATTAAAACTATATAACTAAGCGATAAATTAGATTTTAAGAAACTTAGACCCTTTTTAGTAAAAAGGGTTATTTTAATAATAAACTATAAACTTTTATTACTAGATATAATAAAGATATACCCTATCTTCTATATTTCGTTACTTAAACTAGCTATAGAAGGTAATGAGAAAATCCTAGACTATATTAAAGTTCTTAACGATAATAAATACAAACTAGAAGAGATATTAAATACCTAAAAAGAAAAAAGGATATAATAATAGCTAATAAAATAGAAAGGATTTAGGTATAAAGAAAATATATAAGAACTACTTAAATATTTAATAAACTACTAGCTACTATTAAGGTAGTTCTAATAGCGCTAGAAGATAAACTAAGGAAACTATCTAATTTACCTAAGGTACTCTAATCTACTACCCCGAAACCGCTAATAGCCTAAATATCGATTACTACTTCCGATTTATAATACTCTACCTCCTTTAATTCGTCTAAAGATCTTATACTATAACGAATTATTTTATAACTATAGGTTACTAGCGCTTTCTTTTGCTTATATAATCGAGTTAATCGCGTAATCCGCTTATTTAGATTATACTATAATTAAAGAAGCGCCTCTTCGGCTACTTCCTCCTTACTCTTAATATAGCGTTTCTTAGTAACTAACCGATTTACTATTACTATTAGTAAAGTAAGAAGTAAAGATATAATAGAATAATATACTAGAAGAAATAGAAATCCCTATACTATTATATAAATATCTACGATAGATATACTTACTATAATATAATACCCCTTTAATTATTTTATAAGTAAAGCCTAAATAGGTATAGAAGGAATATAATATAACTTTAATACTAGTCTTAGCGATTAAAATAAAGAGGTTTAAACGTTACTTAGCTTTTCGAGATAGGCGCGTTTTTTTAATACGACTAGATATAGCGTTAGTAAGGTATAATAAAACGTAATAGAATAGGACAATATACCTATAAATATAGGTATAGGTAGGGTATTTATATATTAGCTAGGATATTATAAACTAGGTCTTAAGGGCAAGACCGTTAGGAGAGGGATATCGTATTACGACCTAGGCAAGTAGGCTACGGGATAGGCCGGCTATATAGTACTACTATAGGCTATATAGATTAATAGTTAGAACGACGAACTAATAATAGTTAGATTACCCCAGATCGCTAGGATTACTAAGGTAATCTAAGTAATCTAAGGCGATCCGACCCGATAGGATTACCGGGGATCACTCTATGATCTAAGTAATCTAGTAAGATCCCTCTAGTATATAGGTACCCCTAATTTCCTTACTATAGTATAGATACCTAGCTAGCTTTTAACTATAATTATTTACCTTCTCCTTGAAAGTATATAATACTTAGTTACGATCTCTATAATCTATTACCTATATAATATTCGCCCTGACCTTTCTGCTAATATAAACCTCCGGTTTATCCCTTAGGAACTAAACCGTTATACTATAGAGCTAGCCCCTCTTCCTTACTTATATAGGCGCCGGGCCGGCCTATATGGTTATAGGTATATATAACTATACGTTTTCCTAAAATCCCTATTAAAGACCTACCTATCGTAAAGGCATAACCTTATAGCGCTACCTAGGTATTAATAGTAGTAAATAAAGCTTCTCGCGAGTTATATTCGCCTTTAGGAAGGAGATAGTTATTAGGGAATAGCCTAGTCTCGTTAGGTAGCTCTATCTTTCGTTATAGCGGTAAGGGTCGTATAATTTAATAGCTTACCTTTCGGAGAGTTCGAGTTAATATAATATAATTTAAACAGAGAGCCTAATAAGCGCTATAGCGGCTACTTAATGTGATACCGTTGATCTTACTATTAGGTGCCGATATATACAACGAGACTGCATATATAATTAAGTACCGGGCCGACTGCTGCTCCGGGCGCCGTGGCGGGTTGTGCTTACATAACCAGCACGGACTCCGTGCCTCATTAAAGGCACGGGTATCCGTGCCTGTAATGGCCGCCCCGGAGAGGCCCTATGAGACTCTACAGTCTTGGGTAGATTCATGGGGGTCTAGACCACTCTGCGAGCTGACAGAATGCGGCCCGACGGGGGGGCCCACCCGATATTAAGCGCTTGAGCCAAGCCGTTACAGCCGTGCCGTCCCTACAGCCCACATGGCTCATCGGCTGGCTGCCGACCTGCCGAAAACTAGACGGCAAAGAAGGACTGGTGTAGCTCTTTCATGTCTCGTCTGGGGATAGGAAGGGCCTTCCGTCACGTACTAAACCTCACTCGCAAGCAATGAGAGAACCAGGTCGGGACGGAGCACCGCCTCCGAGCTCAGTCTAACGCTGCACTGCTGCGGGTGGGAAAGTCCATGTCTCCGACCTGCCGATTGGTGTGGTGAAAGTCGCATCTAGATCTCGCCCGTGTGCTGTTCGAACGATGAACGCCGGCAGAATGAAACGATTGAGGGCGCAAGGGCAGCGCAAACAGGATTGCCCAGCAGATGGCTGACTGGCATCGCAATTGACACCCGGATTCTCAGCAATGAGAGTCATGTGGTACTTGATGGGACTCGAATCACTGATCGCGGGTCCGGAAGTTCGGCATATGTTACGCGGCGGGAATGGAAATGCATAAACGCCTTGACTGCAGGCCAAGTGTCACAATACTACGGGTTTCCTATGGCGGCTGAGCCGCTTTCCAGGGACTTGCAGGCTGCAGAAGCTTGGACAGTCAGCCGCATGTGGTTGTTGCTCCGAAAAGTCAACAACTCGCCATCAGCTGAGGCCGTGTGGACGGAGCGCCGAGAATTACTTAAATACCAAAGCCAATTCCTCACTTCTGAAACTTCTATAATGAGATCTACATCGTCAGCTATCACATAGCAGGATATAGCCAAAATACCACTCGACCTAGTGTGGCTACTTACACGAAATACCGTTGATCCAATATGAAAGCTTCCCTCGCTCTAATGGCTGGCCTGATTGGCCTGGGTTGGGCAGGCGTGCAAATTCCGGCTTGCAAAGTCGTAAGGCGCCTCAACTCCGGGCTCACAGTTCCATGTGGCTTGTATACTAACGTAGGGGTGCGCTATGGTAGCACGCCTCCGAATGCATCATTGCTTGCCCGCAGAACAAGTGCCCGACGGGTACTGCCTGCTGCTCAACGACATGCGGCGGTCGAATTTGTGTACGTCTGGGCGAAGAAAGAATCGTACGAACCTCGCCTATATACTGATTGAAGCACCACAGCAAAAGATCTGACTTGGCAGATGGGCGGCTATCTAGAATATTGGTTCAGTCGGTGTCCTTGTTTTCTCTTGCATGGTTTACGCAGGCTGCCTACTGCAAGCTGGAATACTGTAGACGCCAAAAGCTTTCCAGTCTTTCGGTAAAAACGATCGCAAGGCCATCTCACTTTCCTCGCTTGTGATCAAGCGAATACATCTGATGTTCCCTATACATGAGCTTCCGTTGCCAGTAGCCTACTCAAAGGTGATCTTGCGCACTTGATTTCACGTCCAGGTTTGTAGTTGCTGTGGGACGTGACAAGAACAGCAAGCTGCGTTGCCTCTTTACCAGAACCTCCGAGACGACGGCCCGGCCTTTGTCTCTGCGGCCAGGCCTACGTGGCCTCCTCCTCCCAAAGAATCGTCAGCGTCGAAGTATCATATTGCGCTTCTCGGCTCAGATATTTGAAGAGAGCTCTAGAGAGTGCATGGGAACTTTAGCATGGTGTCAGCTCGCGGTGGCACCAGGCCCCCATTGGAGCCACCGGCCCTGATGAACTTGTGATGCTTGGTTACTTATAGCGTCGCATGGAACCGCGACATCCAAGCGTTCCTGCAAGTGCAAACCGGATGTTTGATTCGCAGTGCGCAATTATCAGGATGCAAGAGGTCGACATACAGGAGTTCAGTATGCACGCACAGGACGTCAGTGCTTGCAGCATGTCACGACGCTAGACGTCAGCATGCAGTAGGATAACTCACGAACTATGTCCTACCTACTTCCCTGATTTGAAACGACCCCGCGCCTCTCACCACAAAGTGCTTGACCAGCTACGAAAGTAGCAAGAACTCAGAAGCGCACACAGAGCAACAAAACCTTTAAACGCAGCTTGCCATACACCGCCATGCTCTTTACGCTCTTGATCACCATGCTTCTGAAACCGTTGACACCCGTTTCGATGCTGAGACTGCAAAGAACATGGGGAAACAAATGGAGGTAGTTTCATACGACCTCGGCGATGTTGTGACGAAGAGGGAAGGGCTCGTGGCCGACGCGAGGACGGAAGGTAGCCTCTCCGACGAGCGCACGGATCCGATGGCGGACTCACATGTATACGCTATGAAACAGCGGGATGCATATGACCGGAGGAAACAATTGGTTCCGTATATTCTTTTCGACTCGATTGATGCAAAACACCACTTGTTCATCATGCTACGTCCGTGGAAATATGGCTGCCAGTTTCTGTCTGGGAGCAGGAGCAGGGAGCTCAAGTCAGCATAAGGTCAACATTGGAACGCAAATTTCCCCCTTTCTTGCTTTGTATCTTCCGCGGTAAAATTCGTAGTGCTGAAAGTACAGATGTGAGCAGTGAAGATTAGCCCTGCTCTTACCTTGAGTTTGTGATTTCTCTGCGCTCATGCGAGTGCCTGATGGCAACAGGCAGTGCGGCAACACAAATGTCAACTCTTGATATTGACCATCACCACGCAGTCCGGGCTCGACTAAAGCAATAGTCACGGCACGAAGCAGCGCAGTCCTTGCCCGTCGGTCTCTTGTAACGCTGACGCGTGCACTCAGCAGGCACGCACATGGCTCGGAAAACGACCGACAGACATCCTTGCATCATGAACAACTCGTTCTGGGACCTTTGCAATACTATCCCATCATGTTACATGCCCGAAAAAGTCACTCTCCAATTAAAGCCCCTCAAAGGACTTGACGGAGACTGAAGGCCAGGACAGGAGTAGTGGGGGTCGGTTACACGTCCCGAACCGACGTTGGCTCGGCTGCCTGCAGATTTAGACTCGTCAGCTTTCGTCCTAAAGATTGAACTAGGATGGAATTAGCGTAAAGATTTCTGCCCCATTCATCGTATGTTTTGCAAGATCTGGCGTGCGTCTCGTAGATGACAGGGCGACTACTTGGATTCTCATCAAGTTTCCTTTCAGACATCTGCTATCAAGGTTCTTCAGAAATCTAGATCCTTGCGTGAGCTTGAATCGTTCCAATGTTTGATATCAGCCCCTCACTTGATCTTTTGACTTTCATGTTCAGAGGTGCTATGCAAAGTTGGCTGGGCAAAAAACAGTCGGTTATACACCCCCGAAACGCGTCTTCCGGGACTGCCGTTTCAGGACTTCGGCCGAGCTGGCATGTGTCCCTGATGGTCTTTTTCGACATCCTTGTTACCAACGGCGTTCCTTTCCCGACCAACAAGTCCGGACGAAGGGCGTACGCGTGCCAATCAAGGCCGGACGAAGGGCTGTCATCAAGGAAGGGTTGGATCGAAAGATGAATGAAGGTTCTGATGTCGGACATCAAGATCTGCCCACACATTGATCTGCGACGCACGTCAGCGTTGCTGGCGGCGTAGCCCGTCGCTAACATGACGACGCATATACGCGTGTCTTGCGTGAAATACTGCGACATGAAGCTGAGCTTCCAAACGCACCGAAGCCATACAAAGCAATAGCCAAGTCTGCTGCAAACACCACCGTTCGACAATCGAGCGCAATGGCGGACCAAAGCAGCAAAACTGAGACGGCGATGCCTGGCGAGGATGCAAAGCCCACAGTCATCAACCCAGCCCTGAAGCTCGAAGGCTGGCGCCTTGCTCTGACCATGCCCTGGTATTTTGGCCACTGGTGCCTCAACGTGCCTACACGCAGCTGACTCTGGATGCAGCATGCTCATTGGCATTTTTCCCGCCACCATGGACAGCTCAATTGTCTCCACGGCCTTGGTCACCATCGGAAACGACTTTCAGAACTTTATCCAGACAATATGGATCGTGCTTGGCTATCTGATAGCATACATGGGTGGGTGACCGTACGCCCATGAACTTCGCATCACACTACTCACCCAGCATCGTCACCTAGCATTCGCACTCTTGTGGCCTCGGCTGAGCGACCTGCTTGGAAGGAAATGTTGTTTCATCGCCGCGACCCTCGCCCTGCTCGTCTTCTCTGTCGGCTGCGGCGTCTCGCGCAGCCTCAACGAGCTGATTGCGTTTAGAGTACTCCAGGGAATGGGCGGATCAGGCCTCTACAGTCTGGGCAACATGATATTGCCCGAAATCTCCCCGAATCGCTGGTACTCTTACATGGTTGCTGCGCAGGGCTCCATCTTTACACTCGCCGGCGTGCTTGGACCTCTGCTGGGCGGCATCATTGCTACACGGTCGACGTGGAGGTGGATCTTCTATCTCAACATTCCTGCGTGCGCAGCCATCGCCATCATCCTGGCATGGTCCTGGACAGACAACCAGCACAACGCCGGCTTCAGAAGACGCCTCTCGTACGTGATGCGCTATGACTTCATCGGTCTGGCGCTCTTCACGTCGGCTACTTGCTGTCTTGTGCTGGGCCTTGAGCTTGGTGGGTCTTCTTTCGCCTCTTGGGTGTCTCCCGCAGTTCTGGCGATGCTGTGCGGCTCAGTCGTCTTTATTGTTGCCTTTATAGCATGGAACATCCATCGCGAGTCGGACAAGTCAGAGTCTCGAATCGAACCGCTCTTTCCTTCCAGCTTGCTCAGAATACGGGTAGTCAGCGCAGCTTTGATGTAAGATGTTCCCCCGCTGGAAGATGAGTCTCTGACTGTTTATAGTGTATGTACACTGGGTGGATTCGATCTCTTCATGGCGACAGTGACTATCCCTCAGCGCTTTCAGGTCGTCAATAATGACTCGGCGCTGATTGCCGGAGTGCGAATATCGCCACTTCTAGCCGCCAGTGCCGTTGGCTCTACTGCGAGCGGCATGATATGCGCGCAACGAAACCTCACCTTTCCAATCGTCCTTATTTCCTGTCTTCTCCTCTTGATAGGATCCTGCCTCTTGATGTCCCTGAAGCATGGTAGCCAGATTGACCCGGGAGTATACGGATATCAGATTCTCTATGGCCTTGGCACAGGCGGTATACTATCTAGCACTGGGTATATTACAGGAATCAATACAAATTACGAAGACTACGGTGAGCCTGTCCATTCTGCATCCGCAGGAGCCCGTCGACTGATTCGTTCAGGAATTGCGCAAGGCATTATTAGCCAAGCGCGCATCTTTGGTGGCTGTTTGGGTCTAACGCTCTCGAGTCTGATATTGAACGAGGTTTTCGAACGAAACCTAAGCTCGGTTCTAACGCCGAGCGAGCTGAAAGGCATCCGACAGTCACTGGAGTCTGCCAATTCGCTGACGGCAGGGCAGCAACGAGCCGTGTCAGATGCCTTTGCCCAAGCTTTCGAGTGGCAGTTCCGTCTCGCAGCCTGCGTCGCGGCGGCGGGCGTTCTCGTTAGCCTCGGGTGTTGGAGCCGACACCCAGTAGATCTGAAGCGAAGACTGGAGATTGGCGAGAAGTTTGCTCGACGTGAGGTGACTGCAAAAGAAGGCGATAGATTATTGCGGGAAAACTCGAGTGTATAGATGATGGCATCTTTGGTTTCCAGATGTCGATGCTGCTACTGGATTCAGGCTCGTCTGATAATTACTTGATGGCGCAAGGCTCCTGGCCTGCAGTCTATATCCTCTACAACGTGACGGTACGCACAACCTCTAATCTACATCGTCGGGGCTGGTCTGGGCCTCGGCGTGAGTCGGGCCCAGTTTCTCTCTCGCCTCCTTCAGCGCCTGCGTCTCGTCGACTTCCTCCTTCTCCGGCTTGCCGGCCCCGTTGCCGGCCCCTTTGCCGCCGCCACAGAGTTCCGCGACGTGCGCCGCAGCGCCATCCTTCAGTGTTCCATCCTCATTCACGTCTTCCTTGAGGTAGAGGCTGACCATGACGACGAGGTACACTTCGCTGGTTTCTTTGTGGCGCAGGACATATCTAAGCTGATGTGAGCGCCTGCACGTAGCCCTAGCACGGTTAAACGCCGACTCTTGATGAAAGATGAAGCGTGTTGGGGTGCGTTGAGAGGGGGGGAAAGTTGCTGCGCAATTGAAAGTCTCACCTCAGACCCTGGCCGTCCCAATACCTTGCAAGAGGCAGATGAAATCCAGGCAGCCGGAGTGCTAGGTTCGCAAAATCGAGGTATGGGTTGAAAAAGTCCAGCCCGTACGTCTGCCCGTACGCAAAGAGCCACTGGTCCTTGCTGTCGTCCTTGAGCGCCCACTTCATGCGCGCCTTGCTGTCGGCAGGCACGCCTAGCTCGCTTCGCAGCTCCAGCCCGCGCTCGTCGCCTCCTTCGTCGAACCACAAGCCACCGCGGGCCTCGTCGTACTCGCCGGGCCCGACGTGCAGGGCGTTGAAGGAGCTGAGGGCCGGCCCGTACAGGTACGGCCGGTCGGCGTAGGCGTCGCCGTCGAGCCCCGTGTCGATCCACCACCGCACGATGCTCATGGCCGTGTTGAAGCCCGGCGGCAGGCGGTCGCGGATCGGCCGGTCAAAGTCGTTGCCGAACTGCAGGTCGGAGCCCCTGATGCCGTCACTCCCGCCATCCTCCCGTGCTGCTGCTGCCGTCGGAGGCCGGCGCGGCGTGAAGCGGAACGAGATGCTGTACTGGTCCTGGTTCTGGGCATGCGGCCCGGCGGAAAAGTAGCTCGACGTCGACGGCGAGCCGCGCGGCAGGCCCTGGTAGTTTTGGATGCGCACGTTGAGCTCAATGTCGGCAGCGAGACCCTTGATGTGCAGCGGCTCGGCCTGGTTGACGGGCACCTCGATGTGTGTCGCCGCGTCGTAGCTGTGGCCCGCAGTGATGCGGAGGATGTACTTTTCCGCCATGACGGCTGATGAGAGGCGAGTGCGGGTGCAAGAAGGACTACGAGGGACGATGCGACCCGGCGGCGGGCGAGGGTGCAGGAGCTTTAAGAGTTGCGACATCGTTTCATGACGTCGACGCCTCTTCCGCCACTATTGCCGCGGTACGTGGGCCTGCAGACTACCTTACTTGTACACTGTACCGACACAGATGCCAGCAACCTCTCTCGGCATTACGGAAGTGTCATTACGCGATCAGCGAGTCTCGCGACGACGCAGAAATGGGCATTCCCATCTGCAGGCTCCCGTCGCGGCTGTGCAGACAAGATGTGTTTCCTGCTTCATTGACCGTGAACTCGGGTCCCCGACTGTTTCACGTGCTGGCTACGTCATCCCGCCAGGAACTGACATGCCCACCTTAATGGCTCCCAAGTAGGGTGTAAAATTGGGTGCCCGTGGGCACCCACGGATACCCATAACTTTAGTGAGATACCTATGGGTAGCTCCTAGACCCCACGGGTATTCGACGGGTACCCATAAAACCCATTCTACTCTTATGGGTATTACTAGGTACCCGAAAGTACCTATTCGACTTTTAATCTTATAGAATTAACTAGTAAATAAGTCAAAAAGTACGTAGTAAATAGTAGTATCCTATTCTTATTCTTTAAAACATGAATATATACTTTTAGGCCTATAATTTGAGTATTATAGTTCTTAATGGGTACCCAAGCTTACCCATAGCTTCTTATGGGTAAGTTTGGGTACCCTATCTCTTTCCGTGGGTACCTACGGGTCTAAACGTAAACCCAGACCTACCTAATGGGTAGAATGGGCTACCTATAGATGGGTACCCACGTATATTTTACACCCTACTCCTAAGTCCCAACAATTGTCGAAGGCTCAGTCAACCACCCATCCATCGTCTGTCCATCCTTTCCACTCCCTTCCAATGCTAGTCGCAAGATCAGGCCAGCCGAGGCCCACGTCAGAACTAGCACTCCCATGCTGCCGCGACCAAGTGTTGAGATTTTCTTGACGGTTGCCGACTTGAACGCCATGAATCCTCTGCTTGCGTCGCCCGTCCGCCATCGCAGTCTCATCGAGAGCCCAGCAGCGCTAACATAAACATCACCATTTGCTGCGTCCGTTCCTGGCGTCGCGCGCACATACTCGATGCTTGGCACCTCGTTTGCCGAATGGATCCTGATCCGCGGCACCATCGTCGTATTCCGCTGCACGCCGCTGCTCTACGGCACCGTCCTCTTGGCCATCACCCTCCTGCACTCGGACGCGCCATGGTACCGCGCCGCCGCCGCCGTCCTGTGCGGCCTGCTCCTCGCCGAAGCGCTCTTCTATGCCGTCATCTACGTCCCCTACACGCGCCGGCTGAGTCGCGCTGCCGTCCATCCCGAGCCCTTGCCACCCGATGAGCGACGAGCTCTGTTTGAGCGGTGCATGTCCAGCGTCCCTGCGCATGACATGTACCTGCGGTGGTGGTTTCTGGGTGCGGATATCGACGACATACGCCGCGACAATTTGCGAGAGTTCCTCCTCTGGGCCTTCTTCGACATGGGAGAGGCAGAGGCACGGGCCAGTGATAGCCGGGAAGCCATCAATGATGAGCTGGACGAATACATCACAAACCTCGAGGATCGCCTGGGTCGGCCGCTGCAGTCCGGCCGCGGATCTGCCAAGTGTTTGCGGCTTACACTCGACGGCATCGAGACGACCTATAGAAGTCTGGCTTGGTACGCCGTCGTCTGCCTCGTCGACCAGGTCACCCACTTGGCCATGCTCTGGCACGGCTTCCAATACTACGCCAGATCGACTGCCGCGACGCTGGAAACCTTTCCCCCAAGACCTCAGGAGCTGCTCGCGCGGCGCAGGTCGCCGGCGCCCGACTTGAGCTATTGGTACCACCCTCATCGCAACAACAGCGAGCTACCTATCGTCTTCTTCCACGGCATCGGCATCGGGCTTTGGACCTACGCCCGGTTCGTTGCCGAAATGTACGCCAACAAGACGCGCGGCGTCATCGCCGTCGAGCTCCTTCCCATTTCCTTTCGCCTCACGGCGCCGCCGCCCGGCAAGGCCGAGTTTCTGCAGCAGATGGCACGAATACTGGACCATCACCGCGGCTGGGACAGGTTCACGATCGTGTCGCATTCCTACGGCTCGGTCCTGACCACGCACATGCTCGGCTCGCCGGCCATGGGCGCCCGAGTGCCCTCGGTGGTGCTCGTTGACCCCGTGACAATCATGCTTCATCTGCCCGACGTGGCTTACAACTTCACACGCAGGCGTCCCGAGCGAGCCAACGAGTGGCAGCTGTGGTACTTTGCCAGCACCGACCCAGGGGTTGCGCACTGCCTCGGCCGTTATTTCTTCTGGCGCGAGAACATCATCTGGAAGGAAGAGCTGCTTTCACACCGCGGCCAAGATGGAGCCAGGAGGGCTGCCGTCTGCTTGTCGGGTAGAGACTTGATTGTCGACGCCGTGGCGGTAGCAGAGTACTTGGACGTTTCCGAAGAGACTGCCACTGGTGATGGCCATGGCGGTGGTGTAGAGGCGCTCGTGTTTCCGGACCTGGATCACGCCCAGGTATTTGACAGCCCTTCAGACCGCAAGCGCGTCACCGAGCTTGTAACATCTTACTGCAGCATATGATTGGCCTTGCTGCCTTGATACTCGATATCTCAGAATAGAGGAGGAAAGCAAAATTAGACACCTTGGGACATAAATGCTCAGTCGCGTGCTGTGACCTCGTCCCCGCCCCAGTCCGTCAGCGTAGCGCCCACGGGTCGAGTCGAGCGCCGCTCTGGACAATGACCCAGACGACGTCGACGCCGGAGCCGTTGCGCACCTGGTGTTCCGTCCAGGCGGGGACGACGGCAAAATCGCCGGCCGAGAGCTCGTGCTGGCGCAACTCGCCCTCGAAGCCTTCCTTGACGATGAGGATACCGGCGCCGGAGACGGCATATATGATGGCATCTTGATACGACATTAGAGGACATGTTGAGATGATTTCACCGAACGAGGCCAAGAAGAGCGTCTATGCAGACCATCTACGCGGGCAAGCTAGTGATTACATGTGCTGGTTTGCTACACGCACCTTGCTCGCTATTGTGGCGTACAGTGGACGAGGAGTGCGGACGGGTCGTGACGACTGACGCGAGGGGTTACTCAACACGTACATGGGGAGAGAGGAGATATGAGAAGGACTTACCAGAGGCGCACATCTTGTCGCACTTGTCGATCACGGCAGCCCGAGTGATGACGGGTCCCTCCACGGTAGGATGCGCCGGCTCCAGCTGCTTGGCCTGCACCACGGTCGTCGACGCGGGCATGATCATGGGGAGAAGCTCCGATATGAGCGGCAAGAGAGACGCCATGTCGCCGACTCGGGCTTCTGGTCAGCCAGGGGCAAGTGCCAAACGTATCGACCGTGTCGCGTCGGCCCGTCGGCGGGCCGTTGCCGAGTCGGGGCAACTTGCCGAATTCGTGGTCCCGGGGGGCGCCGAGCTCAGATCCAGGGTCGTCAAGACCGGGGTCAGGCGCAGGAAGTGGATGCTGGCCGTTTGAGTTGCTAGCGTCAGATTGAGCAGGCGAAGCGGCTGATGCGATTCGCGACGTGGAGTGCAAAAGAGCCGTGGAGAGGGACCAGTTGACGCGGGGAGGCAGGATGCAGGATGATGGCTGCGGAGGCTGCGGACAAGATTGGAGATGGGTTTTCACGTCGTACTTAGCGGACCAGGCAGCATTCGTATAATACGTCTACCACTGCCAGGGTGGTCCAATGTTCCCGCCGTCAGGATTGTGTAGATATTACCGTTGAAGGGCTCGGTTGAAGATTGGGCAGCAACCGATAGGGCTGCCAAACGTCGGATCCCGGGGCACCCAATATGATGAGGTTTCAGCGGGAAAAGTAGGTGATGGAACACAGATCAGAGACTTGTATGATCTGGCGCGGGAGGGCAAGCATTGCTGCTGAAGACTCAAACAATGGCAAAGAGTGAGGTCATCAGGGTTGTGTGCCGAACCGAGGTCAGCCAAAGAATACGAGTAGTAGTAGTTGGGCCACGGCTCGCCCCGCGTCAGCCAGTGTCCTAATCCGCCGATACTCCACGCCGTCCGCGGTACTTGTCTAAGGTACTTTGGCGACCACCAATGTAGAAGTACCTACCTTACCTTGATCAACCGAGGTGACAATGTCTGCGCAATCGGAGCTGTAAAGCTGGCATACGCTGACGATGCACGTAGTTGGAATTCAGCCCCTGCGAGTCGTCCTGCATCAGAGACGGCTGGGCGGTCATTCTAGAAACAGAGGAACTTTTTCTCTTGGCCCAAGAGGAGTTGTGCCATTCAATGTCCATTTTGCCGAAGCTCGGAGGTGTTCCTGCCAGGCACCTCCAGGTCCGGCGCTAGAGAGCGCCAAGGAAGCTTCCAGCGCGCGTCTTCTTCAAGTACGGCATGTAAGCCAGATGATCTAACCCACGTGCGATGACCAATTGGCAACATCTCTTGGTGTATTACCTACCGGGGGCGCCCATCGCGGATCGGAGCGGAGCCAAGCGCAACGTGACATTCACTTGAGAACAAAGGTTCACCAAGGGGAAGATGCCGTGTCGACGCCGATTGATCAGCCCCCTACCTTCTCTGTTGGTTGAGGACCCCGGGCCCGCATTGGGAGGAGCATCGGCTTCCTCAAGGGCCAGCAACTCGCGGTCGACAAACCCGCATCGGGGTTGCACGTTAAACCGCAGCCCCCAAAAGCTCCATGCCCGCCAAAAGGCTTCTTTGTCGCCAGTTGCTTTGCGAGTCCACAAACTTTTGCGGTGAGGTTGGGCTCACCGTGGGATGAGACGGTCAGCAAAGGAGCCAGGCCAGGGTGTCGTCCGGTTCGTGCAAGTCGAGATGCACCCCGTCGCCCGAAACTAGCGCCAGATCGCTGCTCGAACGGGAAGCTGCCGATTCACATCATCAAGAATAGACGCCGACTTCTCGGCGAAGATGGGATGACGTTGATGAAGAGTGTACAATGCCGATGCGACGCCGCTAATTTGCTGGGTAGGTTCGATGCAGCATGCTTATGCATGTAGGTGCCAATCCTCCCATATGAGCGCATGGCACATCAAAGTATTTGTCGTTGAGATGCCGATTTGCAACGCCGTGGTGCACGACCAGCAATTGGATGCTTGCTTATCGTGAGGCTTCAGCCATGGCCGGCGAGGCCGCCGTCGTCCAGCTCCCGTCTTCCGTTTTCCATGAGGTTTGAAATGCTGTTGGACTGGAGTGCGGTGCCGCTATTGAAGAGGAATCATGTGTTTGTCGGACGCGACAACGCCAAAGTGATCTGGAAGTGAGCCGTTGGCCACGCAATGCTGGCAACCCAGCCGATGTGTGCACTGTTGTGGAATAACCGTGGGCAGCTTCCTTTTTGGGGAATCCAAAGATCCTTCCCGCGCCGAGGATGTGGAGCTTCTTCGTAAATGGCATCCAGGGCGAACACATCCTGAAAAGTCTTGTGCCGCAGCTGCGTACGGGTGCGAGCAGCATTGCTACCAAGCATTCGCCAAGTCAATAGTTCGGCTTGTCGATGACAAACGGACAAAGATGAAACCGGCCCAGTCGAGGGCGCCGGGCAGTATGCCGACGATCTTTGGCAAGGCAGCATTCACCGAAGGATTTCCCAGCACGCGATGCTTGCCAGGCGCGTCGAAGCTGCTCAAAACGGAAACGGGCTCCGGTGGCCTACCATTCCGTCCCGTCTCTCCTCGCCACGACTGCCTGAGCAGGCAGACGGCGCCGCTGCAGTCGTCGTAGTGGGCCGCCGCACCGTCGCCCGGACCAGCATGCTCCGGGAGACGACGAGACGGAGCGGAGACGATCGGCCGGCGGTTGGATGAAGTGGAATATGTGCTCGTGGCGACATGTGGATGGGTGGGTGAAGGCGCCTCGGCCGCATCTCCAACTGGCCTGGTCCCTGGCATGGCACGCACCCCCCAGTGCCCGGGCTGCGCTGTACAGGTAGACGGACTGATGCGCCAGATCGATGACACTTTGTATACCAGATAGTTGGTCCATTTGCACAAGCTACCTTACCTACCGCAGGTGCGGTGGTGATTAAGCGTGGACCATAGCATCCGTTCTGTTGCCAACGAAGCATAGGTACTGTAAGGTACCTTAGGTAAGGTAAGGTGAGGTACTGTATTTTGCACATCTGCAAGGGCAAGAAGATTGGCTACACTCGCAGAGGCAAGTACGCCGGCAAGAGAGCGGCGTGAGGTAGCGGAAGCAGCGATGCCTGCATGACGTCGTCGGAGCACCTGCACAGGGAAAGTACGCCTCATCTGCCTAACCATTGTTGCGGAGACGGCAGGTGCGAAGAAAGAGCAAAGAAATCGGATTGCTTCCTCGACGCTTCCATCGCAACCTGCAATTGTCACTCCATGCGCCTCGAGGCGGCAGCAATGCATGCCGTAGCCCATCACCTTCATTGCCCCCAGAACGCCTGTCGATGACAGCTTGACTGAGCTGAGGAAAACGTCGCGCCGCGTGGGGTCATTCCAGCATTCGTCACCTCGTCCGGAGTCCCGGACCCTACCCGAGAGCCACCAACGAACGACAAGCAGGCAGACTAAGGTACCTGCTTGGGGCTGTCTGCCCATCTGACCTCGCCGCCTTGCACCATCGGTCGTTTGGCAAATTTGCTCTCATGCAAACGCTCTTGCAAACGCCTACCGTCCTGCCAGCGTCTCTCCATCTCCAAAAGTCCTAGCCCAAAGTTCCTCTTGCGGTTCTGCAGCAGCCGACGGGCACTAATTCTCCCGCCGGACCCACCGGGTGGACATTCGTCGCTCGGTCAAGTGCACCGGCGGCGTGGCAGCGGAGCCCGCGTGGTGGAGAGATCCGCCTCACCCCCTTGCTTACGAGTACCTTTAGAGCGACGGACTTGGATGCCCGTCGGCCTTGGTTCCATTCGTCCTACAGCAACGCATCGCCCCAGCTCAGCTCCGTCGCGACCTGCACGACGCCCACGGCTCGCAGTGGGCTGTAGATGCGAGGCAGCCTTCCCCGTCATACTCGGCATTTGCGTCTCGGCTCTGCGGAACTCAAACACACAGGCTCCATCAACCCACATCGGTGCATCGCCCAACTTGATGCGGTCAGACATCTCACAGAGGGCAACTCTGTCTGCTCACGAGCTTAATCCTGCAAGGGCAGAGAGATCGGAGCCGGCACCATTATCTCATCCCTCGCTTCCTCACGCGCCTCCCATCACTTGGCTGGCATAAGAGGAGCGAACCCCTGCCCTGACCCTGCAGCATCGGTTGCAAGGCCACCGCGGCTGAGACTGCGACTGCGACTGCACCTGCTTCCGCGTCTGCATCTGCGTCTTGCATCTGCACTCGCCGGCCGAGACTCCACTCCGAGACTCGACTCTCCCTTCAGACTCCGGAGCCCACTAAAAGTCCGAGTGTCTCGGTGCCTCGATATTGCACACGCAGCAGAGTCCATTTGTCCTTTGCTCACCACATCTCACTTGCCATTCCTCAATGTCAATGGCTGGCTTCGCAGCGGCCACAGGTAAGCGGCCGGCGGAGCCAGCGGCAGGGCCTTGCTGCTCGGACCGCAGCCGTGCCTCCTCCCCGTCTTCATCCGCCACATCCTCGCCAACTTTGGCATCACGCCCGCCGCCACAAAAGCGACAAGCATCATCACCTTCATCATCCTCTTCGCCGCCGTCACGAGTTGGTTCAGGGCGAACACAGGAACAGCTGCCCACCGTCCCGACACTGGTTTCCACGTCGTCGGCCAACTACGGCCGTATCAACGCCGAAGACGAGACCAATTTGAGACTGCTCGAGGGTCTGCCGGGCCATCGGGCGAGGCACCGCCAAATTGGCACCATGCCGCGGGACTCTCTCTCTCTTGGAGCCGCCAACCGGCCGCTCAGCTCAACCAAAGGTACAGTGACCCACATTGCCAGCTCCTTCATTCTTGCGTAGCTCAACTTGCCTTTCGCCGGAGCCCAGTTTGCTCACTCACGCCACGACTGGCGGCGGCAAACTCATGGGCGTCGAGGACGCAACAACTACTGGTTCCTTCTAGTTCCCTAGTCGTTGCTGTCGACTGTTTGTTAATGACGAAAGGATTCATTGGTTTACAGTGGGGATGCGAGCTAACCAATCGGTTGCAGGCAGCTCTGCATCGCGGCGGCCGCATGAGGAGGCGTCGCACATGTGTCATTCATCGCAGAGTACCTCTACCCTCGTGGCCCTACCCTCGGAGCTTGTCGACAGCGTCCTGTCCCGTCTGTCGGCATACGACCTCGTCTCAGTCTCAGCCACCTGCCGAGCCCTGCGCAAGCACGCCGTGTCCGATTATCATTGGCACCGATGCGTGCAACGAAACGTGCCGGGCCAAGTCGTTGCCGGACCTGGCCCCTGCGCAAACTACCGTGAACTCTATGCAGCCCACGACCGGCTTTGGTTCCTGCCAAAGTACAAGATCTGGTTCTGCGACCAGGATCTGATGGGCAAGATGATGGTGGTGCGGTTTGATCAGCGACGGGGTTGCATCGAGGGCTACCAACTCCTCGCAGTAAGCAACCGGACCACGTTTGAGCATTGGCCTGCGGACCACCAGGTTATCATTCATGGTTTCGAGCCGCAGGTCAAGCTGCATCTTGACAAGCCGGTGCTGCAGTTCCGTGTCCAAGACAGGCAGGAGGACGGAGGATTTTCGTCAAGACCCGGCGCTAACCGCTGTGCCGACGAGATGCCCATGGTGCTCGAGGACCGCATGGGTGGCATGTTCAGCAACTTCCTGCTGACTCGGCCGCTGGGGGCTGAGGCAGCAGAGGCGAGGCTCGGGGCAAACTACCCGTACGGCAACATCTGGCCCCCGCCGACCATCCCGGCGCACCACCACGTGTCCGGCTCCCGGTCCGGCCAGGGCGTCATTGGCCTATCCTCGGACGACCGGCCCCGGGCTAGGCGCGAGGTGTCGGACCAGACTTTCCGAATCCGGCAGTGGATGGAAATGGCTGGTACGCCGGCGCCGCCGGGGCTTATGGGCCAGGGGGGCGGGTTTGCCGGCATGGTCCAGGTGATCACTGGCTTGGCCAACACGGCTGGCGACATCGCCAGACCAGCAATCGGGCACCCTGGCGGCGCGACTGGAATCCACATTGGCGAAGAGATCATCACCTACTCGACCCTCGACTCCGTCCTCTACACGCCGACGCCCACCAAGCCCTGGCGAGGCATCTGGGTGGGCGACTACAGCGGCCACGGCTGCGAGTTCTTGCTCATCAACCAACCCGACGACCCCCCGGCGACCGACGGCGAGCTCGACCTCGTCCGCGAGGAGCGGGAAACAGACGAGCAGTGGCAGCAGCGCCGATTAGACGCCCGGATGTACCGAGGCCGGCTCGAGGCCATCAAGCTGACGGGCGACCCCAATGTGCCCCGAGGCGAGTACACCTTTGTGGCGGATGACTTGGGGCCGGCCGGCTACGTTGGCGTGGCCACGGATGCCCCATTCGTCGGCGCCAGAGTGGTCCAGAGCAAGGGACACGTCGCCGCCACGGGCTTTGTACGCGGTAAGCTGCACTCGGTGATGAAACAAGGAAGCAAGCCAATGACTGACCATTCATAGACAAGTATATCGAGAGCCAGTTGCTGCTCATCTCCCCAGACAGACTGGCGCAGTATTGGGTGGGTTTTGGGCATATTAGCTTTTTTGAGAGGGTTCACATCGATGATTATGTAGTGCCGTGAGCTGACAAGTCTGCGGGAAGTAGTCAAATGCGAAGGCTGAACTGTAACAAGAGGTGCTGCTTGCAAAGGTTGTGACGGCATGATGCTGGCGCCACACCGCCAGGCAGGTGGCCTCAATAATACTGATGATTCGTCGGTAAATCTCGAAGCCCCGAAGTACGCGGACAAAAGACTCTGGCTGGGTGCTGTGCTACATAAGGTAGCGCTACTGCGCCACTCAGTCGTTGGGAATCGTCGAGCTAGGTGGCAAAGTAGTGGTGAATGAACATTCAATGTTACACTTGCTGGTTGGGATTGATGGTGACTATTACCTAGTCCGCGTGTCTCCTGTATCATTGCAGCGCGTGGGTGAAGTAGCTGATCGTGAAAGGCACGCACTCAGTCATTTACCAAAGGTGAGCAAAAAGGAGCCTTGTTGCAGCACATTGATGTTTATGACCTGTTCCCAATTCATTCCGCAATGCCGTAAATGTGTGCTCTGTCATGCCCGGCAGCCCTGGACCGGGATGGGCTACGCTCGATGTACAATGTGAAGCCATTATTCGCCCGTGCTCTCTTTGAGGTGGGAGGTGTGCAGGCAAGATGGTAATTAGACGAGGCCCATCTCGTCCAGTTGGCTGGGGCGTCAGCTGTGTCTTTCAAGGGTCGGCTTGCGGACACGGCATCACGGCCGACTGCGCGCCTCGACCTTTTGCCTGCGTATCTCTGTGCTGCTTATCTTTGCGGCGAAGCGGTCTGCTTCAGTGCCGTACTTGACGTCTCCATTGGTCTTGGTGTTGGCGCTATCGCTTTGGCTGTCATGTTCGTTGTAGCCGCGGGCGTCGAGCACGTCAATCTCGTATACGTCGAGGGCTCGCCAGCCGCGAGCCTCGCGCCGCTCATTGATAGCCTGGCCGCCGGCACGGGTCTCGCCGGAGACTACTATAGCGTCGATGGGCTCCTCGGAGACGGTGGGGCCGAATGGATCGCGAATGTCGACGCAGCGGACGAGAACAGCACCGCTGCAGAAGGTGGCGTGGAGTTCTGTGGGAGTGGTGGCAGTATGGTTGATGTCATTAGCAGAGCTGTCGTGACTGTTGCTGATCTGGCTGTTGTTGCTGTTGTTGCTGTTGTTGCTGATGGTGGAGGTGTTTGTGATGACGGGGGCATCCGTGGTCGGCGAGTTGAGCGCCGTGGCGAGAAAAGCCACGACGGAGCGGGCGCGCACGTCCCACGGCTGCAGCTCCTCGGCGTACTTTTTGTTGACGAGCAGCTCGTCTCCCGAGATGCCGACGATGAGCACGCACGGCTGCGCACCGGCCTCGAGGGTCTCGGCGTCTGGGACGCGGAGGAGCAGGACGGCGGCGTGGAGGAGAAGCTTGTGGCCGGGATGCAGGTGGTCAAAGGTGCCGCCGAGGCAGACGGTGTTGTAGCCCCGAGTCGTAGCTTCGTCGTGGTCTGCCCGCCCCGAAGCACGGCTGTCGTCGCCGCTTGCGTGGTTGGGGTGCAGGTCGGGCGTCGAGTTGCACAGGCTCAGGCCGCCCTCGACGACGACAATCTGGCTCTGCAGCAGCTTCTGCGGACCCTCGGCGGCGGCGAGGTAGGCGGCGAGCAGCCGGTAGCCCGGCTCGCCGCTGGCGTGGAAGACGGTCTGCCAGGGGTGCACGGTGCGCGCAAACGCGGCCAGGTCCAGCACGGGGGTGCCGTTGCCCTCGCGCGCGGTGGGCAAGGACGAGGACGCGCGGGTGTGGGCGTGGACGTCGCGGTCAACGAGGACGAGGCGGACGTCGACGGTGCCCGGCTCGTCGCCGCCGAGGTCCGAGGGGATGGCATGCTCGGCGCACACGGAGGCGACGACGGAGTAGAGCTCGGCGAGGAGGGCCTGCGCGGGCGCCCAGCGGACGGCCCTGGGCCGCGGGGACGGGGACAGGACCGGGGCGGCGACGGCGACGACGAGGACGGCGGCCGGGGAGGGGGACGAGGCGCGGCTCTCGTGGGCGGCGCTGAGGCGGGTCAGCACGGCCGTCAGGGGCTCGCGGTAGGCGGCGTGCAGGGCGGGCCGGGTCGCGGGCCGGGGCGGGGCCGGGAGGAGCAGCAGCGAAGGCGCGTCACGGCGCGGCGAGGAGGACGAAGGCGCCATTGTGTAGATGGTGATGATGATGATGATGCTGGACGGGGGAGGGGCGGTGGTGGGTTGGGTAGGTCACGGCAGGCAGGCCTCCTCACCGGGGGGATGAGAGGGGCACTGCGGCGCTTATGCGGCCGTCGACATGGCAGATTCGACCGTCTTGCTGATGATGAGGGGTTGGATTTGATCAGAAGTTGTTCCCGACGAGGGCAAGGAGAGGCGAGGATGGATAGCATCATGGTGGTGGCGCAACATGAGGTGGTGTGGGGTAAACGGGACGGGCGTCGGTCGCGTCACCGGTCGCCGGCTCGACGTCGCATCTCTACAAGGTATACCGTGCTTCTGTGTGAGCGAGTCGCAGAGTGGACGCTGTCCATGGTTATATCCAATGATTTAGTTTAGAATTTGTGGTAGTCGGATTGGATGCTTTCAGTCACTGCGGAACCAGCCATCCCATGTTGACTTCCTTGACTCGACTCGCCCGCTGGAGCGTCCAGCGCAGCGCTGCTTGCTCCCCTGTAACGGCGACGTGGAGCGCCCGCAGCCCACCCGCCCGCCCAATCGGCTGTCGTGCCCTGCCCTGGCCTGCCTGGGTGGCGACCTGGGGAAGCAAGAAGAAAAGAAATCTCGGCTTTGCGACGCCACGCCACGCAGTGGTCCAGCTCGTGTTCTTTTCCTTCCATCCATCCAAGCCCCTCCAGCACCCGCCCAGTCAGGTCTCACCGTTGCAAGTACCTTACGTACTCGCTCTAGCTTTTGGCGCGGCAACCGTCGGGTCGTCGGGTCGTCGGGACCCTTGCTTTTCTTCAAAAACGGATCAACGGCGGCCGACAACGTGACTGCTGCGCAACTGGCGATGGCTTCCTCTTCTCACTTCTTCACTTACCCCCAACATTGACTATCGTCTGCACTGAGACCCCTTGAGTGTAGTCGCCTCTTTCCTTCCTTTTGTGAGCCCTGCACCACTGTCGCCGCCTAGGTCTTGCTCGTCCCTCCTCCTCCTGGCCGTTCGGGTCCTCGGCATCGCATCGGCTTTGACGTCGCAGACTCGCCAACGCTGCCTCTCGTCTCTCGGACACGCGCACACGCAGATAGACACGCCTTCCGCAGTCCGCCCGCTACCCCTTGCCGAGCTGGACCTCGTCTGCACGACCGCGATGCCGGCGTGATCTCTGGCGCCCTCTTCACTCTCCTTGCTTGTCCTTCTCGCCCCCTCGGGTCGTCGTGCCATGACCACGCGACGTCCGGCCCGTCTCGCTCAGCAGCTGCAGCGCCTCGCTGGTAGGCCTCGACTGCCTCTCGCTAGGGCTGCAGCGCCGGCGCAACATCAGCAATGCCGTGCCTTCAAGCCATCCGTCGCGACTCGGCGCAGCACCGACAACCGACGCGCCACCCTGAGTGACGGCCCTTCTCCGGCACGCATCTCGGGGCGTCGCTCGCCTCGACGTGCCGCTGTGCTAGCCGGGGTGGGTCTCGTATCCTTTGCCCTGCTGACGCTGTCTTCCACCCTTGGTCCCACCTCGCTTGATGCTGCCGCTGCCTTCTCTACTTCGACCGATGAGCCGGCTCCGAGCCCGGCTCTCGAGGCCGCCGAGACCAGCACCGCCTCCGCCGACTGCCGCGACTCCAGCCTGCCGCGCTTCCGCATCGCAGACGTCCGCAAGCACGGCCCCGAGTCGGAGAGCCCCTGGGTCATCCACGGCGACAAGGTCTACGACATCACCGACTGGATCCCGGCGCATCCCGGCGGCCAGGTCATCCTCCGCGCCGCCGGCGGCTCCATCGACGCCTATTGGGACATCTTCACCATCCACAAGAACCAATACGTCTACGACATCTTGTCGCAGTACCACATCGGCTACGTCCACCAGTCCGACCTTGTCAACGGCAAGCCCGCCCAGGAGCAGATCGAGGACCCCTTTGCCGACGACCCGCAACGGGATCCGGCCCTCATCACCCGCACAGCCAAGCCGCGCAATGCCGAGACGCCCGGCGAAGCCCTCAGCGGACACTTTCTTACCCCCAATGAGCTCTTCTACGTCCGCAACCACATGTGGGTGCCCGTGGTGGAGGAAGCCGCCTCCGACGCCCACCTCCTCACCATCGAGCTGTATGACGGTACCGTCAAGCAGTACACGCTCGAGGACCTCAAGACCAAGTTTCCAAGCCGCAAGGTTACAGCCGTCTTGCAATGTTCGGGAAATCGCAGGAGACACATGAGCGAGGGGTCTGGCCGCACCACCAACGGCCTGCCCTGGGCAGCCGGTGCCATCTCCAACGCCTCGTGGGAAGGTGTGCTCCTCAAAGACGTCCTCGCCGATGCTGGCTTCGAGATGGCCGAGGCCATGAGCGGCGAGAGCGAGACAAAGCATGTCCACTTCATGGGCATGGAGGCCTACGGCGCGTCCATTCCCATCAAAAAGGCCATTGACCCCCAAGGCGACGTGCTGCTCGCCTACTCCATGAACGACAAGCCCCTGCCGCGGGACCACGGATACCCCCTCCGAGCCATCGTGCCCGGGAGCGTGGCCGCGCGTTCCGTCAAGTGGCTCAACCAAATCACGCTGAGCGACGAGGAGAGCATGAGCCAGTGGCAGCGAAAGGACTACAAGTGCTTCGGGCCCAACGAGATCAAGGTCGACTGGGACGCCGCGCCCGCCATACAGGAGCTGCCCGTCCAAAGCGCCATCACAGACGTGAAGCTTCGAGGATGGACAAATATCGAGGGTGAAAAGAACGACGAGGCCAAGGAAAACGGCCAAGACATACGACAAAGATCAGAGACGCCGGCACAAAGGGTTTCCTTGAGCGGCTATGCCTTTTCTGGTGGTGGCCGCTCCATCATCCGCGTCGACGCCTCCCTCGACGGCGGCAGCTCCTGGACCCAGGCCTACCTCCTGCCCGACTGCGTCGGCAAGGACAGGGCCCCCTCGCCCTGCCAGGGACACGGCGCCTGGGCCTGGAAGCGGTGGCGGCTCGACAGCGCCGTGCCGCTCGCCGCATTCCAAGACCCCGAGCAAGGCGCCAAGGCGCAGCAGCAGCAGCAGCAGCCCGACAACAAGGCCAGCGAGGCTGGGGCCCATGATGAAAAGGCCGCCAGCAAGGACGGCAGCAACCGTCGGTGCACGACGGTCCTCGTCAAGGCCACCGACGACGCCTACAACACGCAGCCCGAGAGCCACGCCGCCACGTGGAACCTGCGCGGCAACCTCGCCACGGCCTGGGACCGCGTCCGCATCTGCGCCGACTGCTCCCCGTCGGCCGTGGCAGCCGCCGCCGCCGCCGCCGCCACACGCCAGGGCGATGAGCATGGCAGCAACAACGGCGACGAGAAATCCTGATGGCCCCTCCATATCATCATCATCATCATCATGTCTCTGTCCTGAGCATGCTCATATCTGTACTACTACTACTACTATTGCATTTTTCTTTCATGCCGTTTCCTCGTATACCTTGGAACTGAGCTGCATTGGCGTGGCGTGTAAAGGGATTTCAAAAGGAGACGATGTAGCAACGTGCTTCTTCGAGTTGCTTCTCGGCGCCTTGGTCCCGAGGAGAAGGAGGAGGAGGCGATCAATACATCAGATAGCAAGACTCTTTGCCGCCTTGCCGGCTTCGATATACATCATGCCATGTTTGATTTCTCGCGTGACCAGAAACAATTATAGTCGCCAGATCTTGGCCCGACCGTCTCTTTGTCCGAGTACCGAGTACAGAATAAGTACACTCGCCAGCTCCTTTCCGTGGCCCCTGCCTGCCGCACCATCTAGTTCTGTCTACTGGTACATATGGAAACAGATACACAAACGGGCCCCCAACGCGAGTCCTCCCCGTCTACTCGTCGTCGTCGTCGTCGTCTTCTTCGTCTTCGCCGCTCGAAAAGTAGTCAAACTCCCTCGGCACCTCGGCTTCCTCATCGCCCTCGGCGTCTTCGTCGACGGCCGTCAGCACGCCCGCAGCTGCGGCCGCGCCCGAGCCCATGCCGCCACCACCACCACCGGGCGTCTGCGGGTCTAGGTCGGCAAAGGGCGATCGGCCCTGGCTGCGCAGTAGCTGGTCCATGACCGGGTTGCCCGTAGATGCGCGTGCCGGATCCACGAGGCCCTCGAGCAGCGACCGCGCCTGCCCTCCCGCACGGGCCCCGGCGCCACCTCTGGCGTTTTGCTGGCCAGCCACTGGTGCGCGCTCCGTGGTCACCTTCTTCAGCTTCTCCTCCAGGAGCGACTTGGGCTTGTCAGGCTGGCTATCGTCGAGGAGCAAGGGGCCTCCAGTAGGCTGTGCAAACGTTAGCGTCTGTAATTGAAGGCAGAACTGATGAGATAACTGTACCTTCTTGACGGGCTTGTACCGGCCGGCCGGGAAGCTAACGTACTTGAGCTGGCCTGGTAGGACGCGGCTCATGTTCTCAATCTCGAAGCCCACCTTCTCCTTTTCGAGCTTCTTCTTGGCGTCGGCTGGAGAGGCGGCGTCCTTTTCCTCGGTCTCCTTCTTCTCCTCTTTGGAATCGTCCTTGGACTCGTCCTTCGCCTCGTCCTTCGCCTCGTCCTTCTTCGGCTCCTCATCCACCTCCATCTTGTCGCCGCCCTTGGTCGGCGCGGGATCAAGCTCCATGCTCTCTCGTCGCTGAGCACGCTCCTTCTTCTGCGCCCTCCGCTTGGCCTGGGCAGTCGTTGAAAGGATGGCCGTCGCGATGAGTGCTGGACCCTCCTCAGCCTTGGCCTCCTGTTCAGGCGGGTAGTCAAAGAGGCTCTGCCGCGTGGCGCAGTGGAACTTGAAGTCGGGCATCTCCAGATCGTGGTCGAGGCCGATCATGGCCGTAGGCGAGAAGCTCAGCGACAGGAAATGGGTGAACGGGAACCAGTACCAGTACTGAGTGAAGACGGCCATGCCGACGATGCCAGCCATGTTGAGGTTGCCCGTCTGCGTCTGCAGTCCGATGGTGCAGTTCCGGCCGCCAGCGTCGATGATGCCAAGGGCGAGGGCCGCGCCGAATTTGGTCATAGCATCCTCGTGGCGGTCGCCCACAACCTTCTTGAGCGTCTTTCGAATCGATGACACCTTGGGGCTCATGACTTCGTTTTGCTGCGTCATGATCATGGCCAGGGAGATGAGGGCGCCTTGGCGGACAAAGTCGGTGGGGTCCTTCATCATCGGCTCCAGCAGGTCAATAGCCTCGTCGAGCCCGGTGCCCGCACAGGCGATACCCAGAGCCATGGCAGATCCATATCGGACGTGCGGATTGTATGACTCGGAGAGCAGCTCGACCATGCGGGGCACGCTGCCTGGCTTGCGGAAGAGGATGAAGCCCAAGCTCATGACGGCAATGCGGCGGACATCATCGTTGACGTCGCTGACGGCAGTATGCAGGAGCTTGCGGATCGCCTTGTTGCTGCCGGTGCCGCAATAGGCCAGGGCAACAGTCATGATGCCGCCATAACGCAGTGTGGGATCGGGGTCGTTCAAGAGGCCGTCGATCAAGACATCGGCACCCTCCTGACGGCCGTACATGATGAGCGCCATGCCGATGGCGACACCACGCACAATCTTCTCGTGTGTCGTCTCGTGCGCATACGTAATCATGTCCTCGAGCGCCTTTACGTTGCCGGTGCCGAGCATGATGAGGCCCATGGACAGACCTACAGCCTCACCGTTGAGCGCCGAATCCTGGAACAAAATCTCCTTGAGTTTCTCAAAGATCTCGTTGTCTCCCGTCGCCATGCCGGCGATTCCCAGGCCAAGAGCGCCACCGTGCTGCACAACCTCCTCCTCGGCCTGGCTGAATTGCGTCTTGAGATAGTCGAGGGCATCGGCACCGTGGTTGGCATGGATGAGGCCATAGGCGTACAGAGCACCACCTTGGCTAAAGATGGAGCCGCTTCCAAGGCCTCCCTGTCTGGGCAGGTAGGGCTCGAGAAGCTTCCGAGACTGCGAGAGGTTTCCTCGGTGAATCACGCCAAGGGCAGCCGTGGCGGTGAACTTGGACCAGTTGACGGCCTTGCCCAGCCAGTCGAGGTTGTCGCGGAAGAACTTGTCGTTGGTGGTGCCTTGGTTCATGAAAGCGTTGCAAAAGGTGACGGCGGTGTGGAATATCGAGTTGCGGCCCTCGAGGCTGTCGCGTACCTTGTTCAGGATGCTCAGGTCCGTGTGATTATTGCGATATAGGAACTCGAGGTTCAGACGGATTGTCTTGGATCCGTCGAGAATGGACCGGATGTTGCGGTACACCTTGGCGACGTCCTCGGACAGCTCCTCCTCTGGCGTCTCTTGCTGGTTGTCGAGAAGCGACTCGTTCTCCTGGGCATTGTCGCCGTCCTCGGCGGGTTTGTCCTTTTCGGGCAGCTTACCAGATGGCAATGACGCGAGGACCTTGCCTGTAAACTCTTGCGTGCCGTTGTCGTACAAGTCGAAGGCGATTTGGTATGCGTTGGCCATGGATGTGCGGTCGCCATTGTCGACCAGTGTACGCAGCATGCGCGACGCCTCCTCATCAGAGTTGAGGTAGACGACGCACCGGGCAATGGCAAAGTAGTCGGGGTTGGGTATGTCGTTGAGCAGGTCAAGGATGAGGCGCAGGATCTCAGTGCGGAACCCTCGCTCTTGGACAATATCCATGCAGACGCCCAGGGTATACTCCATTAGCTCTTCGGCAGGGCCTTGCACGCCATCTGTAGGCTTCGTCTTGGAGTGCTTCTCGTCTTCGCTGGCGCGCTTGATGACACGGCGCAGAACCTCGAGATTCTTTGACTCGACAGCAATACCGACCACTTGTCTGTAGCGGCCCTCTTTGAGACAGCTTTCGAAGAGGCGCTCAATGACGCGCTGCAACGAAGCTTCGGTCGCCTGGTCGGGGAGCTGTGCGATAGAGGCAGATCGCCCCTGCTTGGTAACAGGCTGGAACGTGGCGTCGAGTATCGTGTTGTCGATGGAAGCCCGGGACAGTAGCGACTTGGGCGGCAGGGTCGTGTGCGAGAAAGGCGTCGTCGGGGACATGACGGCGCCGTCCGAGGCGTTGGAAAATGTGGTGATGAGCTCGGGCAGATCAGCGTTCTTGGATGCCTTGGGTTGGGCGTGTTTGGCAGCGGTGACAGCAATGTACTGGTCGACACACTTGGAGATGATGGTCTCCTCGAACTCGCCGGGCGCGTCGAGCTTGAAGAGGTCGCCGGCAGCGAGAGCAAACACCATGCTGTCGTTGTAAGCCTGGAGGTGGTAGTAGACCTTGGCGAGAACCAGAGCCGCCAGCTGTCGCTCAGGGAAGGACTCGTCCTCGTACAAGGCTTCGCTGATGGCACAGGATGATTAGCTTCTGCTGACGGGAGGGACGGGGAGCGGCCGAGTTTGGCGCGTACATTTGGCTCAGCGCTCCGGCCACCTCGGTCCAGACCGTGTCGAGGTCATCGTTGAGCGTCTGCAGCGCAAACACCTTGAGCTCTGCCTCCTCGTCGGCGAGAAAGGCCAAGACGCCCGTGGCCGACACCAAGCCAGGCATCGTGAGGGCAGCTCGGAGAGGGAGCTCGGGGGCAGCAGGTGAGGATGCAGCAGCCCGCGCAAGCTGGTGGTAAGAAGGTGAGGAAACTGCTTGCGGAGCTTCAAAGGTGAAACAGGGCCCGGAGAAGAGAGCGACGATGGTGCTGTCCGTGGATTGGGAGAGAGATGATGGTGATGATAGAGTAGGTGGTTGTTTTGCGGACGTCAGGATGGACCAGGGACGAGTTCCACGTCAGGCACAGCTCTGCCTGCGGCGGCGGTACGTACCCGGGCGCACGGGCCAGAAGGTCGCGAAGTCAGTCGGCGATTCACGTGACAGTCCGGTGGTGAGCTGCCTTACGCTAGAACCTTGCCGTGTGGGTTCCTGTACCCAAATAGCAGGCGGTTCCGCCACGGCTCATTCCCCCGTGGCGCAATTGGCTAGCGCGTCCGACTGTTAATCGGGAGGTTGAAAGTTCAAGCCTTTCTGGAGGAGTAGTTTTTTTTGTGTGTTATTGATCTTTGGGTCAGATATCTTTTTGATGTTTTGTGTTAAGCTACTTGGTGTCGAGATTACTTTCTCATCTGATGATACCGCTATTGTTACGATACTGAACTGAGGTCTGGAGGGTTGATGAGCACGGTGTGTCACAAGCTGCTGCGGACGAGCTATTTCTCGCTGGACTGAATAGCCGTAGCGCATCTTGAACGATGTATCTTCGTATTCTGGATGGTCTCCCACGTCTTGACGGTAGACGGTAGGCAGTAGGCAGTAGAAAGATGTTTCCTCTTCTCCCGTTCATTTGTATGAGTAGGCGCCCGGGATACGAGCGAGGAGAGTTGTCTGTTTGACTCATAAATAGACCTGAATGATGGGGACGTCGTAGGGAGGCTTATTAGTAGCCAGCACGGACAAGTTTGCACGGAAAAAGGACGGTAAGGATGCAGAACTCATATTTCAATTCATGAACAGGAAACGAATGCACTACCTGTGCATCCGTGCTTCGTTGCTTTGTCCCGCTGCGCGACTGCTTGTCGTGCGTTTTGTCGTCTCTCGCGGCTCTAGGGTAGCTGCGAGCTGGCGGCCTCGGAGCCCGAGAAAAAAAGTGTCCGGGCGCAATCCCATCCCCATCTGTCCTCATGCAGCTCAGACAGTCACATCCCAGCATCGCACCTCGCCAGGCCTCGTTCCTTGTCCCGTCGCCGATTGCCGCTCGCCTGCACTTCGAGACTCGCGCGTCCCCTTGTCCGCCATCGTGCCGCGATGGGCTGGACCTTGCTCTAGACGAACCTCAGTCCGCCCTCCCCGTTGCGCGCGCGCCGCCCAATTCGCAAGCTCGCAGCCCGCGGACCGACCCCTCGTCGTGGACTTCGCGACGTCTCATTGCGTGCCGTCGTGACAATGTCCAGTCGCAACTGCGACGGCGAATCCCCGACTCCGACCGCCAGAGCGCCCGCTACAGGCTCGACGTCCCTCTGATCCGTCGGCCATCGCCCTGCCACCGCAGTCGTACCGACCGACGACGCGCCAACGAGACTGAAGCGAACGCGAGCCACCCGCTTCCTCGGACGACATCGCGGCACAACACTGCGTAGAAACAGCGACGCCGCAGACGTCCCATCGCCGACGACAGCCATGGATCTGCGTTCGGTCCTCAACACGTCAGAAAACGGCGATCGCGCGCCTCCCAAGGCTCAGACCACGCCCCAGCAGCAGCATCAGCCTCGTCCGGCGCCGAGCCCTGCCCAGTACGGCTATCGCGACTATGCCCAACCGCCACCGCACCCGTCACCCGGCAAGCCCATGACTCAAGACTATCCTCACCATGCTCAACAGCACCCAGGCGCCGCCTATCTGCCGCCGTCGCCATACCAGGGCCCGGGTCAGTACCCTGCGGCTCGCGCCGCGCCGCCGCCGCCCCCTCCCCCTCTGCAGGCGCCCAGCTCGTTCCACGATGCCCGGTCTCCAGGCTCCATGTCCGGCCCGGTTCAGTCACCCTACCGATCAATCTCGACGCCGACCAACACCCCAGGGAGCGGCACGGCCGGATATCCCTTTCCCACGGCTCAGCTCCCCCCACAAGAGATGACGAGCCCCAGCCAGCGACACCAATATCCGCCAGGCCATTACCAGCAGCAACAGCAGCAGAAGCAACAACAGCTCCAGGCACAGCAGCAACGGCAAAGACGGGACAGTTACTCGCAAGGCGCTGCAGGACCCTACGCGCTACAACAACAACAGCAGCAACAACAGCAGCAGCAGCAGCAGCAGCATCCAGTGCCGCAAACACCCCCCATTGGCACGCCTGGCGGCTCCTCGTCTTCGCACCCATACCTCCACCAGCGGTCTCAATCCACCCACTCCACATCGACCCCGACCTCAGCACATAGTCAGCATCAGTTCGGACCGCCGCATGCCCACGGTAGCCCCGTTGTTGCCTCGCGGCCGCCTCCCTCTGCGGTGGATGTTCCTAGTGCCGAATATACTCGCCAGCTCTCGCAGCCACCAACGCCTCTTGGTCCACCGCTCTCGGCTGCCTCAAGACCATCTGCTGGTCACGGTGGCTTCCCGCAACCCCCAAGCCCTTATCAGCACAGGACATCTGGCCCGGGCAACACGCAGTCCGTACAACAGCAGGTCTCGCCAAATCATCCACCCCAGCTTGCGGTTCAACCCATGTCGAGCGCCCGCAGTTCGTACGAATCACCTGCGTCAGACGTGCACCGTCCTACGTCGCAACACGACCGAGATCAGAGCTTGTCCGTGAGTCCCAGGACACGAATGGCATCCCTAGCAAGCAGCTCTGGGCGGCCCTCATTGGCTGTGTCTACAGAGACCGAGGGGAGACCTGCTCCCATCGCCCAAAGTATGGCTGTCGACATGGAGCACGCGGTAACGCCTGCAAAGCGGAAGCTGCAAGACCGCAGCATGAGCCCCGGAGAGCTGGAGAACAGAGATGTCCGGCCCCCGCCTGGCCAAGTCAATGGCACCTTTGCAGGACGCGTCCAAAAGTCTGCATCGCCTATTGCTCCACGGAGGAAGCGCACCTGTCGTTCGCAACCGCCTGTGTGGGCAGAGAGCGCCCGTTCACTGGGCAATAAGATGCCAAACCACGCCAATTTTGTCCTCGCGAAGCGAACACACGCCCACATCCATACCAACGGGGGCAAGTCTGACAGCGGCATCAAGACGGAGCGGTCTAGCCGCCATGCATCACCGGAAGCGGCTCGAGCTCAATCCAGCGTCGCCACCAACCAAGCTCCTCCCCAGGCCGCGCCAGAGCCAGGTCCGCAGGGTGTATTGGGGGCCTGGGAAGCCAGCATCACTGGCGTCAAGCCGTACGAGGAAACCTCCAAGACAGTCGCCGATTTCATCTTTATTCACGTCGTCAACAATCCCGATTTCAAAGAAATTGTCAGCCGTGGCATACAATTCGAGATTGAGGCAAAGCTCGGGACCCTGATAGACAAGGACACCAATTGCCGGGTAGACAGACTCCTGGACTCGGAGTGTGTCTTGCACGACACTGGCCGGGTAGCGTTTCGCAGCAGCATGACCGAGGTAAGGCCATGTCCTCCCGTATCGGCCAAGGGAGGCATTGTTTGCTAACAATTTGCTTGTCTAGGCACATCACAAAGCGTTCAACGACTTCTTGAACCAAGTTGTCATCCAGACCGACCCCCGAGCCCCCAACAACGGAGCCGCCAGGGTTCAGGTGCATTACAAGCACAGGCGAGAGATTGATCGCTTCTTCGACCTACCGCCCGACCTTCAGGTCCGCCTCCCCGGGTGCATGCGATCCAGGCTCGGAGCCCGTGGTAGAAGTGTTCGGGCGCGGGTGACGTACGACCAGAAGACGCGAGAGGCGCTCCACACCATCGTCAAGGCCCGAGTCGCCGACATTGATGTGCACATGCCCTCGTGCCCGATGGACTGTCGGCTCAGCATCAACCTCGAAATGGCCTGGGATGGCCCAGTGGCGGAGTTGGAACAGATGGCTAGTCAAGTCGACAAGCAGCCGGATCGCAACAAGGATCGGCTAAGCTACACCCAAGGCCATTACCAGATCGACTTGACTCAAGTAACGCAGACTCTCTCCGGACCAGGTGTACGTATTCCCTCCCACCTGGAATTTCAGCCCTGCGCTTGCTCAGATTGCTGACCCCTTGCCAGAACTCACAACGAGCCGAAAAGGAACATGAACTTGAAATTGAGCTGTCCCCCGGCATCGTCATCGACCAAGGTGCAAAAGCGATGAGCGGCGGCGTCCACCGATACCAAGAACTTGTCGAGGGCTTGCTGGACAACGTACGGGTGCTGGCCAGAAAGGCCAGAGACTTTTCCTGACAGCGTCTACGCTTGGTCCGCCACGAACTTGTCTTTAGAGAAAGGCGGGGGTCGGTCATGCATCTGCCATTGGACCGGAAGACTCGGGCATGTATTTAATGTAGAGGGCATCGACGATATGCGTGCATCTGTTCGTCCGGACGGGACAGGTTATGGCACTGGGCAGGCTGGGAATCAGCGCGGCGCAAAATTGTACATTTTTGCTCGATGGTGGAACGATGTAGGAGCACGGCGTTGTTGAAGTGAGCGTCGCGATTACTTGGACGTCAAAGACATGAGAATTTGGTCGTCACCCTTCTTGGGCCATGAGCTGGGAAAGACTCTGTGCTATCAGATGCGGACTACGGAGTAAACACATGCCATGCCGCTTCACACGACGCCTCTCATCCCAGCGGTCGCGCGCTGTCGGGACTAATTGACAGCTCCCGGCTACACACGCCCGTTCAATCAGTCATACGCCTCTCCAGACTCCGAGCTGCATGGGAGGCAACATGTGGGCCCGAGAACATCGAAGCCGCGAGCGCGTCGCATGCCTGCCTGTCTTCGGGTTTGCCGGCAGCGGCGATCGCCGACGTTAGGAACAAGAAGCCCACGCCGAATATTCGGCGTCGATATGTGGACGTTGAACAGGCTCGAAAGAAGCTATCCGATGTATCTGAAGCCAAGAACATCTTTCTTTCGTTGATACTACATTGGCCTTCGATGCTTCGAGACTAGTGTGGCACGTATCGATGAACAGCAGGTCCGGTGACGTCCGTCACATGCAGTGTTGGCCGGTGATGGAGGCTTGAGGTGCCGCTGCAGAAACCGTAAGGAGCTGCGGGTCATGTTTGAAGACTTTGTTCATCTGTGCCGGCTTCGTGCCGTTGCCGACGTAGTTGAAGTAGACACCTGCCCGCCTCCATGTCTGTGGACGGGGCAGAACACGGCGACGGCGGATGATCCTATATCTTGAGAGTCTACCATGAGGCTTTGAATCTGCAGAAGCTGCCATTTTCAAACAACAACACTCGACTTTGAGATGCCCTCGTAACCTCGTACGAGCTCCTTACGCAAAGCCGGAGATCACCGCGCATGAACGTGTATTCGATTGGCTTCGACGTACAGGGCTCAGCTACGCATGACGGCTCGCTTCTCTCGTGTACTCTGTACGGGCAGCCACAATTCATGCATCCCATCGCTGCGCCTGTCGGAAGGCTTTAGCAGTCTCTCGCAACGGAGCTGGCCGTGGTATACGCCTTTCTTGCCTACAAGGGACGCTACGTAGGCCTCGCAATTCCACGCTGATCAAAGTCGATAACCTGCACCTGCCCACGAGTAGGCAGGCTCAAAAGGTCAAGACCAGGACCTAAGACAGCAGTGATGCACAGGCGGTCGGCCGGTTGATATGATCATCCGGAAACTTGCCTCCTAGGCACCTAAAAGACGATCGGACAAGTACCTCTTTTTCATGTCAGCCGCGGCGTGGAGGGTTTAAAGGTAACGGAGTCTGCGTTGTCCCTTGCTTTGAGGCTTGTCGAAGGCTTCGACGTTGAACTATGTCACAACGAGGCTCCAGAGTCTTTGCGATGCCCTCCTGCTGCATTGCGCTGCCTTGGTCGCATATGGACCAGCAGCATGACATCTACAGGAGCAGGAATCCAGGGGCAAGAATCCAGCAGGAAGCGCCATCTACTCGAATCCGTTGAAGACCCTCCGAAAATTGCTCGCCGTGATAATGACCACGCGCCGGGACCATTGATCTACGCCGCAACTGTCGGCTGTAACACGAATTCATGCTCTCAACTTGCGGACGTGGAGAACAGTACGTTCGCACGTGCCACTCAACGGCCGGAGTCAAGCCTGCGGCACCTGCTGAAGAAGCCAGCGTAGTGGCCATCTCCTGCTAGCCTTGGCCGAGTTTATGCGGGCAACGGGATCGAGGAAACGATGGCAAGTACAGAGCCTCTTGAAGTCGTACACACATAGAGCAGTAGACATTCTTTGACGAACAGTCCACTATCTCCTCCTCGACAAGATGCTTCGATTCTTTGCAAGGCTTCTCGTATTGTCAAGTTGACAACGGTTCACCGGGTGAGGAATGATGCATCAACAGCACCGTTCCTTCAAGTAAGTGAGTGTTGTACTGACTGTCGAGGGCTGCTGCTCCTTAGTGCTTTGAACTGTGAACTTGGCCGACAACAGCCTGCTCATGAGCTTGAAAATGCCCTCGCCTAACATCACGTTACCTACACTCACTTTTGCTACGGCCGCTGCCCTAATCACATGAGGCGAGATACTTTGTTGCCGCTGAGCGGCCATTGCAGCGCCGTGAGTAGTATTCGTGAGCATTCTGGACTAAACCATTGCGGGACAGACAGAGCACCATGACTCGGATCTCGAGATCAGACTTGTCGGCCTATTGTCAAGCGTACTATCTGCGTATGCAATCCCACTCGTTCGTCCCTGCGTCGACGTTGAAAGAGCGCAGCCATCTCGCCGACAGTACATGTAAAATTCGACGACAGGGGAAAGCCACCTCGCACGCGAAGCTCGAAATCGTTATCAGACACAAAGCCAGGCCGATTCGCGACATTCTGTACCCACGAGCGATAGAGACCAGGTTCCACCGCGGGTCCCAGCGCCGAGACGTAGCAGCAGACGGCGCCGGCCATCGGAAAGACGGCCAAGCCCCACCAGGGCAGCCTTATCTTGGTACCCTGTGCCGCCGGCGGCGGCGCGCCATGGACATGGGGGTCTCACCCGATGGCCCGCTGATTATGGGGCGTGGTGCTGTGTTGCACAGATACGACTGCAAATCCCCAGGCTTCGTCTTGCGGGTTGCACAGCTGGGTGATTGTGGGTTGCGGATCTCGAAACTCCACTTGGCAATGTCCTTGACTCCTTGGCCCCAGCGAGGCCAATACCATCTGCAGAGACTATCGTGAAATCTGGGCCTTGGCCGAGTTGAGACCATTTCTCCAGTGACGAGCAATTGCCCTTTCCCAAATGTCTTGAATTTTATCGTTCTCCGTTCCAATACTGGGTACGAGTACATTGGCCTCATGTACTCCAACACTCACGGCCAGCGCCGGGATCTGCCTCGTAAACACTGGGCGGCTCCGTCCGGGGCGGCTCCAGCAGCAGCAGCAGCAGCCGCAGGAGCAACATCTGCCGTGCGGATTGGAGAGAATTGGTTTGTCATTGTCGAGCGATCCGTCGTCTGAGCCCCGACTGGGTACCGACGTCGTCAATTGCCGCGGCCCCTCCCCCGCAAAATCCGCCCGGCTTGTCCGACCCTGACGATGGTGGTAGGTATGCAGCGTCCAAGCCCGGTTCATCGCCCGCTTACCCCGACTTTGCTCGCTGTTGGTCGCCTTGGCTGCCGCAAAGTTGGCTGCCAAGCTCAAAGCCGCCTCATCCGCAGCGTAGACTCGATCTGGGCCACCCAGCGGGCACCTCCGCCTGCCCCCCCCGGTTCGACGAGCCGTGTGGCTCCTAGTCCTCGGGCCCGTGTCTGAGCGCCCCCGTTTCGGCTTCGTCGATGGTGCCGTCACCCCCGCATGGTTATTCATGCTGATGCTTCTCGATGTCCGGCCGAGCATCGTATACGTACCGGATCGACTGCATTGATAAAAGGGCGAGCGGGTCCCGGGACGGAGCAGCAAGGGGAGCTGCTGATAAGCACGAGCCAGGACTCTAAAGCTGACTGTCTCTCGGTCGGGGCTTGCCGGTTAGTCTGCTTACCTATCTGGGCATCTTCGACTCACCTTCAGTATCACATGGGAGATCGGATGCAACACCGATTCTATCAATAGTCTCTGGAGAAATCTTCTTCACTTGACGAAATCCCAAGCAAGGCAGACAGCGTAGAGAGATCCTTTCCGTCTTCCGTTCCCTACACTCAAGTGGTTACTGCTCTGCTTTGCCGCCCGGTCTGCGAAACACAAGTCAGAGAGAAAGCACCCTATATCCGTCAATCGCCTCTTTCGCTTCAGCCAGCTTGACAAATACATGTACCCTGTGAGACTCTAACAAGACGGACGCGCCGCGCCCTCCAACCTCGGCACTTCGCCTTCGTCCACGGCTTCAGCAGGTTTCCGTCCAACAACCGCCAGGATTCAGCAGGTTCGCCTGATCATAACCGCCAGATTCTCCCTAGTCCTCCTATCCTCGACTCTAGTATCGAAAACCATAGTCATACTCTGGTCTCGATATATCGTCATACTCTGATATTCCTTTATCCCGTGTCCAACAAAGCCCACGATACTTACAGCCGCCATCATGGACGAAGATAGCAGCCCCAGCAGCATCACCCGCGTCCAAACCTCCTCCTCGCGCAAGATCGTCACCACGCGCCTTCGCTCCTTTGTGCGCGCCTTTACCACGCGCGACGGCCTTATCGGTGACTACGATTATGCCTTTCTCTTTCGGCCCAACCTACCGTTCATGGCCAAGGGCGACTACCGCAGCCCCTTTTTCGGTCTCAACGACAAGATGCCAGTCTTCCTGGCCATGCTCCTCGGCCTCCAGCATGCGCTGGCCATGCTTGCCGGCGTCATCGCGCCGCCCATCATTCTCAGCGGCAGCGGCGGCGCCAATCTTGAGCCAGCGCAGCAGCAGTACCTTGTCTCGACGGCGCTGATTGTGTCGGGGCTTTTGTCGAGCATCCAGATCAACCGCTTCCGCATCCCAAAGAGTGGGTGAGTCTTGCCTGATCTATTCCAAGAGCATCTCTCACTGCCCTTGAAGACTACCGTGTTGTTCTCAACGAGCACCACAGGGCTAACACTGTGCAGCTACTTCATCGGCACTGGCGTCCTCTCCGTCGTCGGCATCTCCTTTGCGACCATACCCATTGCCCAGGGCGCGTTTCGGCAGATGTACGCCAACGGCTACTGCCCCTCGGACTCTGCCGGCAAACCGTTGCCCTGCCCCCAGGGCTACGGCGCCCTCGTTGGCACTGCTTCCGTGTGCGCGCTCGTCGAGGTCCTCATCTCGTTCCTGCCGGCGCGAGTCTTGCTGCGCATGTTCCCGCCCATTGTCACGGGCCCGACGGTGATGCTCATCGGTGTCCACCTCATCGAGAGCGGCTTCAAGGACTGGATGGGAGGCAATGGGCCATGCTCCAATCCGGCCGGCGCCGGCAGCCAGAGCGCGCTCCTTGCAAAGTGCCCGACCATTAACGCTCCGCACGCCCTGCCCTGGGGCTCGGCTGAATTCTTGGGATTGGGCTTCTCAGTCTTCATCACCATCATGCTGTGCGAGCGGTACGGCTCGCCGATCATGAAGTCGACGTCGGTCGTCATCGGGCTGCTCGTTGGCTGCATCATCGCTGGCGCGACCGGCTACTTTGACGACTCGGGCATCAGCTCGGCGCCGGTGGCATCCTTCATATGGGTACATACTTTCCCGCTCTCCGTGTACGGGCCGTTGGTGCTGCCACTCATGGCCGTCTTCGTCATTTGCGCGACCGAGGCCGTCGGCGACATCACGGCAACTTGCGATGTCTCGCACCTCGAGGTCGAGGGCCGCAACTACGAGTCGCGCATCCAGGGCGGGCTGTTGACAGACGGGCTCAACGGCATCCTGGCGGCCCTCATGACGATGACGCCCATGAGCCGCTTCGCGCAGAATAATGGTGTCATCGCGCTGACGCGATGCGCGAACCGCACCGCGGGCATGGCGTGCTGCTTCTTCCTCATCATTATGGGCGTCTTCGCCAAGTTCGCCGCGGCGCTTGTGGCCATCCCCAAAGCTGTACTCGGAGGCATGACAACGTTCCTGTTCGCCGCCGTGGCCGTCTCGGGCATGGCGATTCTCGTCCGCGGCGTGCCGTTCAACAGGCGCACACGCTTCATACTGACGACGGGGCTCTCTCTAGGCTACGGCGCGACGCTGGTACCCAACTACTTTGAGGGTGTTTTTACCTACAAGGGCGACAACCACTCGCTCGCGGGCTTCCTCAACGCCATTGTGCTCCTCATGGAGACGGGCTTCGCAGTCACGGCGGCGGTGTGCATGGCGCTCGATCTTATACTGCCGGTCGAGATGGACGAGGACCTTGATGCAAGGATCGTGGAGCTGACAGAGGTGGCCGCGGTGACGCCGAACAAGGAGGATCCGCGGGATGATGACGAGACGAGTCCGCCATCGCGGAGGCTGTCGCAGAGCTAAGAGGAAGAGACCTGGAAGCGCTACTGATGCTCGTGGAGTGATTTGTCATGCTTTGCTGGCAATGATGAGCCCGATGCTCTGTTGACGGGGTTTCGCATGTATCAACGACGTGACGATCTGGGATTGACTTTGGCGACATGTGCTTGAATCAGTAGGTACGCTGGATCACTTATTTGAAAGCGCTTAACATTGTGATTCAAGTTTGACACTACTCGTACAAAGAGAAAGCCGATCGGTCATTTCACTGAGCAGCGAGCCATCTTTACATCTTCTAATCCGTACGGAGCATGCTTATGCGGTAGCTGGACGAGACATTGATGCATCGATCCACTCTGCAGCTAGCTAGCCAACGTCATTTGTATTCCTTCAAGGTCCTGTCGTCACGGAAAGCCAACTAATCACGGCTCTCGGTCCACCTTGAAACGTTCAAAATGACGCAGAGGGCTTAAAAAAGGGAGGAATCGTAGAACCACAGGGGCCTCGCCTAGCGATCACCGCCCCGGCGCCGAACCCGGGCTGAAACCTCCGGCCGCACCCCGGCCCCGCCCGCCCATCCCGCTCCTCAGTTGCCCGTTTGGGCATAAGTCGGCTCCTCCGCCGCAAGCCTCTGCATCATCCCACGTAGTAGGCGACTCGCTCGCTTTCCCCCATCCCCCATCCCCCGTGGCAATGCGAATCTCTAATTTGCCATGCTCGGGGATGGACGATTTCTCAATGCCCCTGGGGGCCAGCCCCTGTTTGGCCCACGTGGTGTGCTGCGCACCCCGGGTCCTCGTCTCTTCCTGGCGCCCTTGTTTGCAGGTTCTGAGCTCTGGTTTGGTTTCTGGTTTCGGTTCTGATCCATCTTTCTGAGGAGTCGCGATTGCGAGCTTGCAGCCTTGGTTTTTCGATTTCGGCACCGATTCGAGAGTGATCCAAGACCGTTGTATGGGCGGAATGGGCCGGTTATGAACCCGACTACCGCCGCGACGGCGACAACGTCCTCCAGCGCAACTACGACGACGACGACGACGACGACGGCGGCGGCGGCGGCTTCGTCCTCGCTTGACCCTCGTCATCTGCCGGCTGGGAGTACCTCCTCAGCGACGTCACTGCCCACGCTGCTACCGCCAGACGTCAAAACACCAGCGCCAATGCCAACGGCCGCCTCCATCTTATGCCCAGAAGATGCAGAAGAAGCAGCCTCACCTCGCGTCGTCTACGGCCGCGGCACTATCGCGCGCCTCCCCGCTGAACTCGCCCGCCTGCATCTCTCGTCGCCGCTCATCGTCTCCAGCCCCTCGCGCATTCCCCTCGCGCGCCGCATCCAGGCTCTCATCCCAGGCCTCGACGCGCGCATCCTTGATTCGGCCATCGTCAACGTGCCCGCCCGCGTCATTGACGGCACGCTCGATCGCATCGACGGCCGCGACGTCGTCTTCAGTATAGGAGGCGCCTCGGCCGTCGGGCTTGCAGAGGCCATTGGCCAGCGCAAGGGCATCCCGCACTTCTGCATCCCCACGACCTACAGCGGCTCCGAGATGATGCCCCTGCTGCTCGATGCCAGTCCCGCGCGGCACAGCGTGGGCCATCGGCACGGGCGGGGCTCGTCGAGGAGGAGACTTTGTGGGAACAAGGGCACCATCCGCGACCCGAGAATCACGCCGACCGTTGTCATCTACGACGAGGAACTCACCATGAGCGTTCCGATAAAAGTCCCGCGCCGTCTGACGCCGTGGCCATGGCTCGGTCCGCCAAATGCCGGGCCAGTCGGTCACGGAAAGTGGAGGACGATACTGCTCCATGGAGCTACGTCCACTTGTCGGGCGTCTAGAATCTCCTCCAGACCGCTGCTTCTTTTACTTTGACAGGATACGAGAGAGAGACCTCCGTCTAGAGATGGGGTATGCTCCTCAAAAGCCTCCCTCCCGGCGCAGGCCTCCCATCCGTCGGGCCCAGATAGGACTTTCCACTCCTTTTCCTGGTTCCGCTCGAATGCCTATCACGTCGTCCATTCAGTTGCCTGATGGGATGTTTCCACGTTGACAAGGTAGGGCGGCTAGTACGCATCTGAGCACGGGCTTCCACCGAAGCAACTCCCAGACTGCACGAGGAATGGCAAGGCGGCCCCACGGCTCGATGCTGGCTGGCGAAGCACGGTGCCGAATGCACGGAATGAAGCCAAGCCAAGTGCCGGGTCCAGCTCCCTGCAAAGTCGGAGTCACAGCGCGTGATTGCTTTCCATGAGTCTCCTCAGAATGGCACGCGTCGGGCGACTGACCCCGTAGACAAGCCACCGGCGCTGGATGAGGAGGCGGGTTTTTGAGTCAATAAATAAGCGAGTCCGACGAGCGATAGAGTGTTGCGAAGCATAGCGTGGGAATTGTTTTTACCCGAATCAAGCTTTATGACTCGAAAGGTCCTTTCACAAACATGCTCTTTTGCATTTCACTTTTATCTATCCGGCCAGATCCTTGTCGTGGTATAAATTACATCTAGGCCGATTGCACGACTCCGCGTAGCAAGTTGGCCTTCACCCGCGGTAGTGAGCAACACTCCATCAGTCCATGCCCTCAAAGCCCAGGATGCCGTGAGCACCCATCGGGCCCAGCTTGTTCTTCTTGACCTCCTTGCGCCGCCTAGCACGACGCTTCATCTCGGCCACCCCATCTTCCTCGTCGCTGTCGTCATCGTCGTCATCTTCATCGCTGTCGCTCACGGCCGTTCGCTTGCGCTTGCGATCGTCCTTGACCTCTTCGTCGTCGTCACTGTCGTCATCTACGTCGTCGTCGTCTGGCTCGGCACGCCCTTGGAGCTCGGACAGCTCCTCCCAGACCTTGACAGTGCGACCTCCCGCACTGATGAGCCGGTTCGCCGAGTCAAAGCCCAGAGACACCACGCCCTCCAAATCGTCGTGCCGCAGGTTGGCCGACGCGACGACCTCCCTGCGTATCAGGTCGACGACCCTGAGGCTGCCATCGCCCACGCCGCACACTACCTTCTTGCCCAGGCCCATGTCCGAGGGCACCCGGACAATTGCGTCGATGCTCTCGCCGCCGCCCTTTTTGCTGCCGTCAACGATGATGCGCTCCTGCTGGTCGTCCCACGCGCCCTTGTCCCACACCGTCAGGACGCCGGAGCCGGACCCCACGGCCACGACGCCGTTACTGCGGTTCTTCTTGGGCCCCAGCCCCGGTATGAAGCACGAGCTCAGCAGCTCGTCCTCCTGGTCCTCACTGCGCACAAGCACCCCGCGGCGAACGTCGGTGACGGCGAGCGTGGTACCGCCGGTGCTGACCCACTGCTTGGAAAAGCCGCTGGTGCTCTCCTCGGACGGCGGTAGCGGCGTCATGGAAGACACGTAGTCGGCGTGCGGGTAGTGCGTCTGCGCGGGCCGCTTGCCGAGGACGCCACCTTGGCGAAGGTCCATGATGTGCAGCGCGCCCGAGTCGGTAGCGAGGAGGAGGCTCATAGGGTTGAGGACGTGGAGCAGCGTCGGAGCGTCGGGTACGGCCGTAGTGCTAGGTATGGTGGCCTTGGAGACGACCTGACCGGTCATGGGGTCGAAGCACTTGACGAGCGCGTCGGTGCCGGCCGAGTACATGGCTATTCGTGGTTGGAAGCAGCTCAGACGAGGCAACCCTCAGAGATCAGACGTACCTCTCCCATCGTGGCCGTAGGCCAGGCATCTGCAGCTGCCCTTGTGCCTTCGCGTCTTCCACGTTGTGTCGATGCTGCCCCGGCCGTCGCTCAGAACGCTGCTGTCAGCGTCGGCGTCTTCGTCGGCGGCGCCACTCGGGGGCAGGCGGTAGGTCTCGACGTGACCACTCGCGAGGCCGACTGTGAGCAAGGGCTCCGTGGGGTGCAGCGCCGTCGCGAAGACATCGGCCTGGAGCGGCAGCGTGCAGAGGTTCTCAAACATCGTGACCGTCTGATGCTCGATGGCGGCTCGCTCTCGGGTGGAGGTGTTCAATGGCTCGAAGTAGGGATTGCAGTAGACTGATGGTGTCACGGCGAGCTCATTGCTGGTTTCTGCCCAGCGGTGGTGGTGGAATTGGTTGGCGAAGTTGCTGATGCAGCGGTGGGATTTTCTGGGTGATGCTTTTCGCTATCTCGCCGATAACAGAAAGTCGGAGCTCAGGAACAGCGCTTGATACTGTACAGTGTCAGCACCTGCAAAAGCGCAAACAGGCACTGTACATCGTTGTTCGTCTGGGTGCTGATATATTATACCAACGCCGAGGACTAATCTGTAGAATGAGACGGACCTTTTGAATCAACTTGTCTCCTTCAATTGCACGAGGGATCCAAGAGAGACATAGGCCACCGAAACTAGATTTCCCCTAGAGTAGACGTCGACAACGGACGAGCTTTCTGGAATGTTATGCAGCTTCTGCGGTCCAAGCATGATGCAGGATTGAAAAGGCAATGCTACTTCCTGACAGAGTCGATGAGCTCGAAATGCGTGTACCGTATTGGTGCCGCGTTGACGCAACGTGCTGCCGTGACGAGCGACGTGCCGGATACCTTGGCTTGTACAGTGCGAGGCCAGCCTGAGGCACCTGGTGATGTAGCATCGGGCTGCCGTGCCGTCTGAGAGCTGCAGCTTGCATCCCTCTCGCCCTCGCAGCTTGCAAGACTGACCTTGCCTTCTTCACGCCCTCCAGGTCCAACATCAACTTCAGCTCCAATTCATTTCTCATCATGTGGCTGCCGGGCATCGGGCTCGAGGGCCCCTCGCCGCTACTGCTACTGCTATCGCTACTGCTGCCGCTGCTTTTGGGAGCGACGGCAGTGGCATCGTCTGCCACCGACTCCCTTCGCTGCATCATGTATCTCACAGGGTGAGCTGGCTTGAATGACGTCGAGTCTCTCTCTACTAACGCCGATTCCAGCCAGCACGACGTGATTCCCTCTGACCCGGCTCTCACAGCCGACATCACCCACGTGGTTCTGGCCTTTATGCGATCCGACATCTTCAATGTCGACGAGACACCCTCGCATTTCGCCCTTTTCACTTCCGTTGACAAGGTGCGCCAGCACTTCCAGCCAAACGCCAGCGTCATGGTGGCTATTGGCGGATGGGGCGACTCGCAAGGCTTCGAGGAGGCAGCACGAGACGCCAAGTCCAGGCAGCGCTGGGCACGGCAGGTCAAGGCCATGATCGATCAAACTGGAGCCGATGGCATCGACATTGACTGGGAGTACCCAGGGTCAGACCCTCCACCCCTATCAGTGTTGGCGTTGAGAATACTAACGACTCCAAGTGGAAATCGCGACGACTACAAGCTTATTCCCAACTCCAAGCGGCAATGGGAGATCGAAGCCTTTGTCCAGCTGCTTGAAGAACTTCGTCTTGCCATTGGCCCTGCCAAGCTACTCTCTGTTGCAGTGCCGGGCTTGGAGCGCGACCTGATGGCTTTCACCGCCTCGACAGTTCCGCGCATCGTCAAGCAAGTCGACTTCGTCAACGTCATGACTTATGACCTCATGAACAGGCGAGACACGTTGGTCAAGCACCACAGTGGCATCGCCGAATCCCGAGATGCTATGCGACGTTATGCGGACCGTGGGGCGCCACCGACCATGTTGAATCTGGGGCTGGGTTTCTACGTCAAGTGGTTCATGACGCAGGATTGCGATCCACGACGGCCGCTCGGCTGTCCGACCCAGCTGCTCGAGAATTCAACCACTGGAGCTGATATGGGCAAGACTGCTGCCTTTAGCTGGCATGACAAGACGCCGGCAGAGCTAGTCAGGTCTTTTGCTCGGGCCCGAGACCGAGGATCATACTACGAGGACGGCAGTTTCGGGTACTGGGATGGCGAGGAAAAGCGGTGGTGGTCCTTTGACACGCCCCGAGTCATCAAACGGAAGCTGGCCGACATAGTGGGACCTTCAGAGCTCGGAGGCGTGTTTGCATGGGGTCTTGGTGAGGATGCTCCAGAGTTTGCGCACCTGACGGCGACGGCCGAAGGCTTGAGATCTCTGAAGCCTCGGGACGGCCTTGGTTCGAGGCGGGATGAGCTGTAAACGACGAGACGGACGACGATGACCAGTGATTTATGATCCTCACTTGGGGCAACGTGAGAAAATTTAGGGGCCGACCAAGCTGTTGAATCGAGACAGAATTCGGATCCGTCCCTAAATGGGACTCCAGCTGGATGGGACTCCAGGTGCTGTGCCATTCAACATTATGCATCGAGGCAATCGTGGACACGACTGGCAGATGCTCGGAGTTGCATCCCACGCGTCTAGCTGCACTACAAGCGACGTCACAACCATTCCCCAGCACCGAGGCCTGCAGCGTCGTCGATATGGCTTAGCCGTGGGGACATCGACCAAGCCTCTCTTGCCGGGGTCATCGTGTGGATACGTCGAATCAAAAATGGCAATTGAAGCACGCATCCTGCGCCATCCCCGCTCTTGACCTCCAGTCTCCATGAAACAAATGCCTCGAGGCTCGGCAGCCAGCACACGTGCACCGCAATCTAACAGTTGCGCTCGTAGGGCCGCTGCTGACGCTGAACAACCTTGTTCAGTATGCTTGTATTGGCTTGCTGGCTGTGCCGAACGGGAAGTGGTTTCTCGCCGGTTTGGAAGTTTGTTGGCGATGTCCACATCACGCAAGATGGTTGGGGATCTAACGACGCCTGATACCGAGCTGCAGCGGAAACGACTCAGCTGCAGCAGGGTCACATCGTCTAGCGGGCTCACGCTCCCACCGAATATCGAGCCGATCCCGCCAAGCCGCGCATGGCCATTCTTGGCTGCGGAGCGATATGCAGTCGGAGCCATGCACTTTTGTGTCTACCCCGACTGATGTTCGCTCCGCCCTGACCGAGAGCCGACCGTCGGTTCCGGTCAGATTGCCATCCGCGGTCCGCTGCTCGTGGACACATTGGCAATAAGTAGTCGTTGAGCTGCCGTTCACCGCAAGGCTGTGGTAGCCAGTGCTTCCTCCCACTCTCGTTGGACTCTTCATTCCGGCGTCCTGTACTCACTTGTCGTCCGAGTCAGCATAGACGAGATGAAGTTCTCTACCTCTTCTCTCGTCGCTGGCCTCGACGTCGTCGGTCAAGTCTCGGCCAAGCCATGCCCTCCCCATCCCAGGCCCATTAAGCAAATCGAGCTGGGCCCGCGGCCGTACTATCTCGTCAACAACATGACCGAGGGCCCCCTCAAGTCCAAGCTCCAGTCATGTACAGAGAACAATATGAAGGCCTCCAAGTGGTCCATTGGTCACCGCGGCGGCGCGCCGCTCCAATTCCCAGAGCACTCGCAGGAATCCAACATGGCGGGCGCTCGCATGGGGGCCGGCGTTCTCGAGTGTGACGTTTCCTTCACCAAGGACCTCGAGCTGGTCTGCCGCCATAGCCAGTGCGACCTGCACACCACGACCAACATTGTGGCCATCCCAGAGCTCAATGCCAAGTGCACGAAGCCGTTTCAGCCGGCGGCCAACGGCAAGCCGGCATCGGCCACATGCTGCACCAGCGACATCACGCTCGCAGAGTTCAAGTCTCTGTGCGCAAAGATGGACAGCTCCAACGCCACGGCCACAACGCCCAAGGATTACCTCGGCGGAACGCCCAACTGGCGCACCGACCTGTACGCGACGTGCGGCACCCTCATGGAGCACAATGAGCACATTGCCATGGTTGAGGCGCTCGGCCTACATCACACGCCGGAGCTCAAGGCTCCCATGGTCAAGATGCCGTTCCAGGGCAATTACACCCAGCAGATGTACGCCCAGCAGTTCATCGACAACTACAAGAAGGCGGGGGTCCCCGCGTCACGCGTGTTGTCGCAAAGCTTCGAATACGGCGACATCCTGTACTGGCTCAAGTCGGACCCGGACTTTGGCAAGAATGCCATCCTGCTGGACGGATCGGGCGACGCGCCCGAGACGTACGCCGGGGCTGTCAAGAACCTGACCATGTATGCCAAGGACGGCGTCAAGATCGTGGCGCCCCCGCTGCACTACCTGGTGGAGAGCAAGAACGGCACCATGCCCAGCGCGTACGCCAAGCGGGCCAACGAGCTTGGCCTCAAGATCATCACCTGGAGTCTGGAGCGGTCCGGCCCGTTGGCGGCGGTGCACGCCAAGGGAGACTACTACTACACATCGATCCGGGACCTGGTCAAGACAGACGGCGATATCTACACGCTCATCGACGTGTTGTATCGGGGCGCAAACGTGACGGGCATGTTTTCGGACTGGAGCGCGACGGTGACGTTTTATGCCAACTGCTTCAAGATCGGCCTCTTTTGGCAGACGGGATGACTGAGCAATTACGAGCGACGGCGGAAAGAAATGAAGATATTGATAATGAGACGAGGAAAGCAGTGTATCTAGTTGTCGTACATGTAGACCATGCCTCCCCTGGATGAAGCGGTGTGTTGTGTTCTTTGGTCCATCACTCACAGTCATCAGTCCTTCGGCTGATTAGTGGAGGACTCCCACCTTAAAAAAGTATTGGCCCTTGTCGCCAGAATCTGCGGTTCGGATCACAATATTGGCAACACGAATTCGCTGCAGGCCCCCGAGTAAAAGGCTTTCGACCGAACGGCGAGCGACGCTGTCTGGGCGAGGTAATCACGACCGTGGCGTGAGATTGCCATGAAAGAGAGCCGCCGTTCCTCCGGACTGGTCCTTGCCATACTCTGGTCCTGTGTGATTTGGAAGACTGTCTACTCGGCGCTTATCACGACTGTTGCTTGATAGGCTGCTTTCACAGAAAGGCGCGCGTGTGCTGTGGAATTAGCCGCGCGCGATTCGAGACTCGTTTCAAGATGGGGATTTCAGAGCCACCCCAATTGCCTCGGAGACGCGACTGCATTCAACGGTCTATTTTTGGAGAAGGAGAAGGAGAAGCATGTGCGGGTGGGGGTCTGCAAGAAACAATCATGTCATGTATGTTTGTTGCTCCCATCATCAGCAGAATCCAGCAGTGCCCTTCCCCTCACTTACGTTTGGCAGCTGTCCTGCACCTTTGGTAGTGGCCAGAGCGTTGATTCATTGCCTTGATCACTGAAGTTTTTCTTGATGAACAGCCCGCTGATTTGACTCTCAAGGGAGCTGTTATGGAACCAAGCACTTATTCCGTCGCCATCATGCGGGAAGAGTACTCGAAGCTATTCAACTGTATCGAAGTCACCAGCTCGGCTGTCCGTGATTTTGCCAGGGAACATCGTAAAGCCAGGTCCGACCTTGCAACTCTGTCCCATCAGCTTGTGCAGTTGGCAAGCTCTGTTGACTTATGGCAGCACGAGGCGTCTACAAGCGATGGCGTCCCACGAGCTCGTGTGCCCCTTCTTTCCGCGCATTCAGCGAATACTTCGGCATTGCCACGAGGCCCTGGAGGATGTTGACGAGATTTTGACGATGGCTATCGAGCCGGACGCATGGAACGCCGCCATCAAGTCGAGATTGGAGGGAATCTTCAAACAGCTCGATTCTTATGCGATATCTCTGGGAATTTCACTCGAGATATCCTACCGGTAAGCATCTGTGAGGCAGAAAGGCAACGTTTCGCCTTTGCTCTGTCATGATAGCAATAAATCGCGTCTAACAGGACATTCACAGGGCAACAGAACAATTGCCAGCCGAAGTCGAGGTGATCCCGACCGTGGAACTGGTAGAAGATTTGGAGCATGTGAGTCGGAGCCGCCAGCAATCTCAAAGCTGCAGAACACAGTACCAAGATCCTCGACGCTGCGGGTCATTTGCAGGCTCTGAATTTGGACAGTCAGAAGCCATTGAAAGGGGCCCAAGCTACGTTTCTCCGAAAGCATTCGGCTGTTCGGCCGAATTCGGCAGCAATCTCGAGAGATTCGATGATGCTAGCTCTTGCGCAAGCGCCAGACAGATAATACACCTTTTACAACATAGGGTCGGGCACAGAGTTTGCCTCGTTAAAGCTGCCACCGGATGCATACCAGGCGCAATTTGTGTGTCAGAGCGCCAGCATTGCCTTCTTCGGAGAAAAGCAGGGCATCATCCTGGCCACGACCTCGCCGCTCAAGGCTCGCCGCCTCTGGAAGCCACCTCTCTTTTCAGACCCCCGCACGCCCACGTTCTGGTCTTTCTCGTTGTCCCGCACACTCCTTGCTTACGTCGATTCTTGGGGTGCCGTATACATCTTCACAACCACCGATGACGCCCGCATTGATGGCTGGACTCTACAGAAAAGGGTCGTGGTATGGTGCTCCCAAGCAGATCCCAGACTCTGTAGGGGTCTCTTCTTTTCAAGATCCTCGGAAGATTTGTTTCTTTTCCACGACACGCGCGAGACGTCGGACAGTAGTGCGGCTCTAATAGTCGCGATACGATGCTGGAGAGATGTCGCGCGGATAGAAACGCGAGGTCTCAAGCATGACGGGCCTCTTGTTCTTACTCGTGGCACAGATGGCTCAGATCTTTGCGTCACCTGGCAAGACAACACGGCTGTCGTCAAGGTACTGAAACTCGATTCCTTCGAGTGGACGAGTGGTTCGGTTCACGAAACGATGCCGTCACAGTGCTATTTGGACTTGGCAACAGTAGGACATCGAAGAATCACAGTACCTGAGCTAGCCAAGGTCATCAGCTTGACTACAGTCGGCGTGGAGACGAAGCCAGGAGAATGGTCAGCTAACGTTACCAAAATACACGATATGGCGAACGGTCACGAGTTACGTGAAATATCAGTCGATGGGACCTACCGCTAGGGCCTGCACGCCAATTCCTGATGAAGAATCCTTCCGGGACAGGAAGAGCCGAGAGACTGTGTCGGTGCGAGAAATCAAGGAACGCTCGAGGACGCGCTCGGATTGACGACCTGATCACTGCTGCAACTGGAACCAGGGCGTCACATACTTGCATTCGGGGTAATGCGGTCACAGTTGGAACAGATGTGAACCGCTTGATGTTTGGTCGCACCGTTTTCGTTTCGTCGTATGGACTTGGCGACTTTTGTATCACTCTGATGCCATTTGTCAGAGTGATGACAATCTGGACAGCATGCTGTCAGTTGACGCTTATAAGTTGATTTGCGCCTCAATGCTAGTATATATCACCACAGCCGCAGATGAATCCGGGATTCCAGTAAGCTCTTTCGGCGGGTCATGGACGCATCAATTGGTGCCATGTGCGTCCAGTTCCGGTGTTATTGTCCCCGAATTTGGGCGAGATGTGTCAAAACTACCTTTTATGGCTTGACCACGCAAAAGCAGTGCGCGAATCAGATAGATTACTGGTACATGGTCTAAATGTTCCTTATACGCGCTACTTTTGACAACATGCATCAACCACCCTTGGCCACGCACCGTTGTGTCAGCCGACTGTCAGCCGACGACGACCCGAAATGCAGTCGCCCACCGTTTCCACGTTTGCGCACATCGACCAACACTACATACCGGTAGCGGCTTCCAGAGCGTCGACACGTAGCCTCAAAGACCCCAGCCATTTCCGATATGAGGAAAGAGATAGGGTCGCTTCCTTGCGACCCACCAACTTTGATACTTGTACACGGACATGGGTCAATCTCATGAAGGAAAAACCAAAGGAAGGGCGCGCTGGAGAAAGTCTCCAACCGACAAACTCTCACATCTTGCGCCGTGCCGGTCCGTTGAGGTCTACGGATTGCCGTCATGACATTTCTATCACAGCTTCGGGCCATGGCCGCTTCCTGGTGGCATGAGACGCCCCTTCCATCGCTCCACGATGCCGAAAGCATCTTTCAGAGATGGCACTCTTTCGAGAGCGCCACGTCCAAATGGACAGCGGTCGAGGCTACGACGGTCGCTACTGATGCCACAAGAGCGTCTTCGCGGCTTGACACCGTTTCGCTCGTCACATGGAATGTCGACGCTACATCATCTTCGCCAGAGGCCCGCATCTCAGCAATCATTGCCCATACTCTCAGCTGCTCGCCTCCAGTCGACGTTATAATGTTTCAGGAGGTCTCGCGGGCGGCACTCGCGTCCATCTTGGAGAATGCTCGCATACGCAAAGACTGGTACTCAAGCGAGGCGGATGCAACAGCCTGGGGCGCGCAGGGCTTCGCAAGCATGACGCTTGTTTGGAAAGGCTCGTTTGGGCATTCTGGCACCCTTGGACCCGTGTGGAGGGTGAATTTCCCCAGCCGGTTTGCGGGAGATGCCTTGTGCTGCGACATTTTCGCCCCAACAATGGCACAAGCAACTGCGAGCCAACGCGTCCGTCTAATCAACGTCCACCTCGATTCGCTTCCCATCAGACCATCTAAGCGTCCCCGCCAAATATGTATTGCTGCGGACCTCATTCGGGCTGCTGGTCGCGGGCTGGTTGCCGGCGACTTCAACCCGGTACTTGACGAGGACGGACAGTTAATTGCTTTGAACGGCCTTGACGACGCGTGGCTCGATCTCCGTAAGGACGAGCCTGGTTTCACATGGGGCGTTGATGGCAAGCAGCCCTTTCCCCCTGCTCGTTTAGACAGAGTCGCTTCCGCGGGGCTTGAGATGGCAAGTATTGATATGATGCGTCCGGGAGAAGTGTCGAGATCCGATACCGCCTCTCGACGAGTAAGGACACAGGAGAAGACGGATGAGGGGGATGGAGCACTACAGTGGAGTGATCATTCGGGGCTGAGATGCTCATTTCGACTATCCAACTATAATGACGCGCAGTAAGTAGTTTTAGCGATGGCTACAGTTAGGCCGATTCAATATAGAGAACGTGTCAGCGTACCCTTATCTAAGACGTAGGCTACTGGGCGTCCATTTGATGGCATATCATGGACGAAATAATGTTGTGTGGATATGCTGTAGCGTCACTGAATCGCCTTTTATGCATAGGTTTCGCCCCATGAGCATGAGTAAATAAAATGATGATTGCAAGGACCCTTCCAAACCTTGCACAGCATTGGCCAGATGTATATGCACGCTACAGCTCCCAGAGGAATGACCTCAAGTCCGCACATGGTTTTTGTGTAGCATTTTAGCATTTTCTATGCGAAATGAGGTGATGAGGAGTCCTTTCCATCAAGCTAATGCTACAGTGTGTTGTCTTTGTTTGTTGAGCCACCCGATCGGTATCACAAGAAGAACAAATAACCGAAAAGCGTTAGTGTATGCGCCGGTGCGGATCCGAGAGCGTTAGGAGGCGGGAAGATCTCCGGAGTCTGGGCTATTAATGGCATGGTGGGCCCCAGTTTGCGCGCGATGCCGCACTAACGGAAAGAATTGCTAAGAACTGGTGGCTGAGGGGGGACGTCATAATTAGACAGATGATACGGAGTCCTAGGTACTCCGTACACGCGAAGGGCTCGCTATCATCGCCAGACGAATCTCAAAGGGCTCTAGGGGTTCATCTGGTCTACATTTACAGCCGAGACACCACTAATGCAGGGTCCGGCTGAGGTGCTTTGGGTCGAAGACGGTGGCGGGTGTGGCTGGCTGTGGCAGGTCACTAATGGCCAACTTATTCTTCGCCGGGGCCAATTGGCGCGGCTGTGAAGATGAAGGTACGTGTTGCTCATCAGCTGTCCTGGCGGAATGGAGAGAGGCCAGACTATGATTGAGGTGGATGGTCAAGTTACTATACGGGGACACGATAGGGCGCGAGGAGGGTAAACCGTTCGACCGAACCACAAGTTGATAAGAGGGATTTACTAGCTTGCCATACGGAGTACCTGTACTAGCCAACTGAATAATCGTGGGAGGGCATCCTGCGTAACCCAATCATGTCGCTAAGACAATCGACGTGGCTGTCTCAACCAACGCTGGCCTCGCCGCCGATGGAGTGGGTGGGCTGTGCGGGTCATTTGGCGCATTCCATCTTTCTTGATGTGATGGCCGGGCTCAGTGCCGAGCTAGCTTTTCGTCAAACCTACCCATTCATCCTCGGTCACACAAACTGGCAAGCCTAACGCAGTCCATCGAGACGGTGGCCACCCGCAGTCATCCGAACGGGCCAGAACGGAAGAGCCCGGCATCGCTGGCCTCTTTCCAACGTCGCAGAGCCCAGTCATTGGCAGTCTCTTACCCCTTCCAAGCTTGGTTGCACTACGACTGGCCATGGTAGAGATGCGCCGTGCCTTCGCGGCGCTGTCTCCGCTGTATGCCCTTGGCAAACGACGATTGCGCGTCCTACTGCTTGCTGGTGTCCTGCTCTTGGCGTTGAGGCTGGTCTTCCTTGGCGATGTCTCAGAATCTATGCGCTCCTTCAAATTAAAGCCATCGGGATGGACTCTGAAAGGGCCCGTACCCGCAAACACCGCCGGCGATGACCATCCCATCGAGTACCTGATTCGCGACGCTAATAGCCATCTCGAAAAGCTGCTGGGGAATCGCTCCTTCAACATCAAAGATGCCGCTTCCCGCTACCGAGAGCGCCGCGGTCGCCATCCCCCACCGGGCTTCGACGCGTGGTTTGCGCAGGCCCAGGAAGATGACGCTGTCGTGGTGGAAGAGTTCTTCGACAGGATACACCACGACATCAACCCCTTCTGGGGGTTGAAGCCGAGAGATATGCGAGTGCAGGCCAACGTCCAGCCACAAGTCATCCGAGTGCGCAATGGGGCAGCCGAGTTCGTGACCGACAACCCCGGCCGGCAGCCATGGATACAATTGTGGACGGGATTGATCAAGGAGATGATGCCTCACTTGCCCGACATCGACATGGTCATCAACATCATGGATGAAACGCGCCTGCTCGTGCCATGGGATAAGATGAGCAAGTACATGGAGGCGGAGCAAGACACGAGGAAGCTTTTGTCTCCCGAGACAACCATAAACACCTACAGTGGTCTACAAGACATCGACCAAGGAACAAGGGAACCGTACGAGCCAGAATGGGTCGAGGGCGATGCGTCCAAATACTGGGACCACTTGCGGATGGCATGTCCGCCTGACAGCCCCGGCCGAAACATTGCAGCCCTCGCCTCGTTCGACGGTCCAATCGAGTATCCTAGCGAGCCTTCGCCCTACATGTACAAGGGGTTCATTCAAAACTTTACCCAGGCACAAGATCCGTGCTTACAGCCGCATCTGCGCGGGATGCACGGGACATTCATTGAGAGTGTCAGCATGTCGACGCTACACGACCTCCTCCCCATGTTTGGAGGATCCAAGGTGCCCCAGAACAACGAGATACTGATACCAGGGGCCATGTATCTTTCGGACCGTGAGTTTTACAATGGCGGTGACGGTCATGGGCCAAAGTGGCAAGAGAAGAAGAACGAGATGATATGGCGCGGCACGGCTTCGGGCGGCCGAAGCAAAGAAGACAGCTGGTGGCACTTCCACAGGCACAGATGGGTGCAGATGATGAACGGGACCACGGTCGGCGCGATGGAGGCGGGAGATACAGCTCGCGGACCAACTTTCAACCTGCTTTCGAGTAGCAGGTACTCTCTTCCTGTGCAAGTGCAAGGCAAGCTCGGCGAGTGGCTCTCGTCCTTTTCAGACGTGGGATACGTCAACTTGGAATGCCACCCCTATGCCGAGGAGGAGGTCGGCACCGGGACCGACCGACACATGGAGATGAGGAGGACATGCCCCTACAGCTCACCGTACATGGCCGTGCAACCGAGCATGCCGATGAAAGAGCAGTACAAGTACAAGTATCTGCCGGACGTGGACGGCAACTCCTTCAGCGCCCGATGGAGGGCCTTCCTGCAGTCGACCAGCATGCCGCTCAAGGCGACCATGTACGCCGAGTGGCACGACGACAGAATCATCCCTTGGGCGCACTTTGTGCCGCTCGACAACAGCTATGGAGACGTGTACGCCGTCATGGATTACTTTCTCAACGGGCGCGACAAGCAGGCGCAGAGGATAGCAATGGACGGGAAGAAGTGGGTGGAAAAGGTATATCGAAGAGAAGACATGAAGCTATATGTCTGGAGGCTACTCCTGGAGTATGCAAGAGTCGTGGACGACAACAGAGAGCGTCTGGCTTTTGTCGGGGATTTGTCATAAAAGCAAGAGGGTTGGTCGCTTATGATACTCTGGGCGTTGGCGTAGGATAGTCGTGTATATATTACCTTCCTCAATCATGCTGAGCCGTCGTCGCCTAAGCCTAAGCAGCGCCTGAGCCCACCGCACCGGGCAGGAGAAGTACCTATAAGGGGTAAGTGCGAGGTCGATGCGTGATTAGTTGTCAATAATTGTGCTAACTGTAGCTAGCTCAACAGCTTGATCCAGAACGGCATCGTCGAGGCGTCCCCAGCTCTATGCGACAGGAAGGGTTGTGCTCATACGCGGCACAATTTGAGCATGTAAGCATGTAAGTTGCCAGCTAATTGTACCAGCTGAGAAAATTGGTGCTGCCTCTACAGACCATGCTGATCCGACCTCCCGTTACATGTAACGAGGTCATCGGCCGCGGAGACGTTCGCTGTCAATTTCTTTGCCTGCTTGTTATATGTAATCTCCACGTCCGAAATTGGAAGGTGTTGGCTCCTGTTGGTTACGCGTTCACAGGTCCTTGGCGTTGTGGATGGCTTCGCATGCCCAACACCTTCAACACGTCACCGTCGTTGACGGCCCCGCATCAGGATGCGATGACGAGGAAAGGCTGTTTCTTAAATTAGAGCTGGAAATCAGCGCTTCGAGAGCAGACCTCGGTCGATGGCGACAACGCTCTCTCCTCTCCAGTACTTTGACGATAAACATCGCCTGAATCTCTCTCCGGGAGAGGAAAGGCTCTGCGAAGTCCTTCCCTCGCACTCAACATGTAGGATGCATGTAAGCGAGCCGCCTCCCATCGATATAAAGACGCATCAAAAGAACGCAAACCTGTGACAACTGTTTTCAAATCAAACGTCCTTCTCCGAACACTTGAACCAGAACAAGCCTAGTTTCTACCATCTCTCCTCGCCATGAAGGTTCTTCGCAACCAATGCTTTGCTGTCCAGCATCCCCCAATGTTTGATGCCACGCCGTCTTCGCTCGAGGAAGATGCTGAAAGGCTCGTCGCCACAACCATCGCTACATGGGACTCGATAGTGTCTGGTATACTAGCTGAGGATGCCACTTTTCGAAACACCACCGTGCCCATTATCCAGGATGAGAATGCCAAGTCACAGAAGCAGCGTGTTTGTAAGTACATGGAACTTCAATTGGACGGTAACGTCTCTCTACTACATGTAGTTAGGCTCCTAATAACCTGTATTCTCACTACCGAAGTAAGCTTCTATGCGTCTACTTCGCCATCGAAAGACCTACGAGATGCGTCCAGCGCAGCTCGGAAGCTTTTCGATACAGCTGAAATTGACCTTTACGCGCGCCAAGATATGTTCTTGCGGGTGGACGAAGTGATGCAAAAGCATGACAAGCACCTCGGGCTAGCCCTAGATGCAGAGTCTCTCTATTACCTGCAAAACCTACATCGGCGCTTCCTCCAGAACGGCTGCGGTATTGCCGAAAGTCAAAGGAACGAGTTGAAAGTCAAGATGCAGCGTCTCGGCGACCTGGTTCAACAATGCAACAACAACTTGAACGAGGATGTTTCTGGAATCTGGCTTAAGCTAGACGAGTTAGAGGGAGTACCGCAATTGCTCATCGATCGACTGGAGCAAGGCAAAGGTGAGAAATCAGGCCAATTGTGGTTGCCAAGTAAAGTGCCGTTTAGCAGTCCAGCAATTTCCAACGCAAGAAGCGAGGCCACACGAAAGCGGATATACTACACCGTTCAGGGTAGGATGAAGATGAACGTGCCCTTCTTCCGAGAGATCATCCTTCTGCGTGACGAAACGGCACGGCTGCTGGGCTATGCCGACCACGCTACTTTGCAAATAGGGGATAAGATGATGCAGAGCCCGCAAGCAGTGGATGCATTGCTATCGGAAATTCGCACAGCTATTGCTCCCCTGGCTACGCAAGACATCGAGGAGCCTCTAGAGTTGAAAAGAGATGAGGGCAAGTCACGGGGTGATGATACAGGCGAGACCGAGCTCTATCTGTGGGACCTGTCCTACTACTCAACACGGCGTAGCGAGAAAGAGAGGCAGCCAGATTCGGTCATCTCGGAGTATTTCGAACTCAACACCACTTTGTCAAAGCTCCTGGGCATGTTTGAGCACCTTTTCGGGGCACGCTTTCGGCGGATGGATATTCAAGAGCGGGGCGAGACCGATGAGTCGTTACTATGGCATCAGGACGTTCAAATGTATTCTGTCTGGAACGGTGATGAGCCCGACGAAGCATTTCTTGGATACGCCTACCTGGATTTCTTCCCTCGAGACGGGAAGTACAGCCACGCAGGACTCTACTCTTTACAACAGGTGAGTTCCCACAACGCCGTCTGAAGAGTCTCGTGATTCGAAGAGAATTTCAGGGATTTGAAAAGGCAAACGGCAGTCGGTTCTATCCATCCTCTGCATTAGTCATGAATTACGTCCCACCGACCGATACTAGGCCGACTCTTTTGAGTCTCAACGAAGTGCAGAAATTATTTCACGAGCTCGGCCACCTCCTGCATGCCCTATTCGCGCAAACCGAATACGCGGCTTTATATCACGTTGACCGAGACTTTGTCGAAGCGCCGAGTATGATGTTGGAGCAGTTCTTCTGGGTGGACCGCCACATCAAGGAAGTGTCGTTTCACTACTCCCATATTGACTCCAATATGATGGCGTTGTGGAAATCAACCTTACAGGACGAGGACGGAGCTGAACCAGTCAACATGTCCACGCAATTGGGCGATGATGTTGTGCGCGACCTGGCCCGAACTAACCAGGGCAAAATTGTTCAGGATTCCCTCGCCGACCTCTTCTTTGCCACTTACGATATGCTCGTTCACACGCCTGCTTCGCGCGAGGCTCTGGAAGAGCTCGATCTGACGGAGCTGTTTAACCAGACCCGTTCTGCCATCTACAGCAACAAGATTCATGGCGGGGAGGCTTTGGGGGAAGGCTGGAACTGGTGCCATGGCCAGACCATCTTTCGCAATATTCTAAATCGATACGACGCCGGCTACTATAGCTACATACTGTCGGTTGCCCCGAGGAGCTGCTTCCTAGGTCATCGCTCTGTACTGACTGAAAGTAGGGGCAGGGTGTTTGCCCTAGAGATGTTCGACACGGGATTCAAAAAGGACACCATGAGCCGGGAGGCGGGCCGGAGATATCGCGATATGATTCTACGAGTCGGCGGGCGGCAGGCTAGTATGAAGACGCTGACGGACTATCTCGGCCACGCACCGAGTACTCGTCCCTTTTTTGCGTGGCTCCAGGGCACGAGACGAGATGACAGCTGGTTTGATGTATACGGCGGCACGCAATGAGGTCTGCTGGCGGTTGTTTCCAGCTCTAGACACGGCGCAAGGCAGGGCTGGGACGAACGTCTCGTCTTCTGCGACATCACATCTACCAATTGCAGGGTTGTTGTTCCGATTTCTCCTCAAAAGACGTGTTTGCCTTGTTTGTTTGCTCGAGCACAAACTCGCCGTGCACCTACCTCCGTGCTCTACAATGTGAAAGCCGAGTAGCATTGCAAAGCTCCCACTGCGCCAACAACCACCGCGTTACTTGTGACCCCCCGCTTTGCATAATACGCAGCGCTGACCCACACAATGGCGACCATGAGGGTAGCGATGGCCTTGTGGACTGGCTCCTTGAGAAGGATTGGATTTTGAGACCAAGCGTAGTTGAGTAGGGCTACATCAATCATCAACAAACGTCTCTTCCCATAAAATCATCAATCTATGGATGTCGGCACATAGCAGGGAGAGTAGAAAGGGCACAAGTACCGTTTATGAGAAAGAAACCACTGCCTTGATACCAGCCCGCTTTGGCGCAGGTGTAAGCTACGCTGGGGAGCGCGTGGAATTTGGCATTGGACTGCCAGTCTTTGGCGGAGATCTGTTGTTTGCCGCTTGTCAGGATGCCCAATCATTGACATATTTCTGACCAATTGGTCTATTTAAGGAGCGAGCTCGAGCTGAGAAGAACAGTACCGTGTGGCCTAGCGACACCAACAGCCAGCCGGCGGCAGTCAATTGCAAAGACCTGGTCATGTCGTTTGCGTTGTTGAAACCTCCGATGCGAGTTACGAACTAGGTTGTAGGCGAATATTGAGACGATGAAGGCACAAATTACAGACAGTGGCGACTGAATGTTTTATGCATGTCCAAATAATCTCCAAAAGGGTGCGAGATGAATGATATTGGCCAACCAAGCTTCGCCTTTTGAACCATCCCCGCACTTGCGAGCGGAAGACAATTTATTACTAATCACGGTCGTTCGCCGAGCCAGGGGTCTCATGCCTCGGCTCTCGTTTCGCCAAACTGAACTTTAAGCCTGCGGATTTACCAGTCAGCCAAACAACAGTTTATTAGCTTCGTGAAGGCCCACAAATCTAGTGTCGGCAAGTGATGTTGGCAGCCAATCATCGGCTGTGAAAACGCAAAAAGACATGAGAGTACAAAGTTTTCGTTCAATCAGATGGCAAATGAGGAGTGTTCAATGTCACTTCTAAATTGACAGAAGACGCAGTCTTTGCAGTGCAATCTTTGCAGAGGCAGGTGTCCAGGTGCCCAGTTGCCCCAGATTGATACCCTGTTGGGTAATCTGAAAAGGCACTATGCGGTGACAAAAGCTGGCGGGCAGGGCATTTGCAGGGCAATCTCGGTCGACTCACACTGCACATATGCCCCGAGACTGTTGTCACTGTCATTGCAGCCATGAGATGCTGTACATCGCGCCACGGGACAACGCATGCAATGGCTGTAAGCCCAGTACAAAAGTGCAGAGAGAGACAATGCAAAAGGCTTTTGTTTCATGTTCAAGACAGCTATGCAAACTTCCAACCGTCACACTTCCCTGAGGAGAGGACAGTGTCTTGTACTTATTCAAAGACGAAGAATTCCAACAACTGTGGAGACACGCCAAGCCCGAGCAGTTGCTCGTGGTCCGCCAGCATCATCTGTGCACATTGGCTCACTGACCGTTGGCATTCTGATAGCACGGGAACCAACACTCGACATCTTGCTTGTTTCCATTCGTCGTCTTCTTGCAGTAAGAGGGCGAGTCGCCGCTGTCATTAGCGGGACCCTTCCCAGTGCCCTTAGAATCCGTGTCCCACTCAAACCAGTTGACATTCACATTCTTTTCTCCAGGAGCATACTCAAACTTGATGAGCGAGCCAAGATTGCCCGTTTTGGACAGCTTCAAGTCCTTGGGAAGCCCTTTGAGGGTGCAGTCTCCGGTTGCGCCGCCGATGTTGCAGTCGGGGGCAGCGTGATCCGCGTCTTGCCAGTCGCTCAATACAACACTCTTGAAGTCGTTGTCACCGTCGCGAGTAAATTTGACAGAGCATTCATACACCTCCTTGTAGACAGTGTTTTGGAGAGCGTACAAGTTGTCCTTGTGATTGGGATCAATCGGCGCAGTGATTTTGCCATCTGTGAGCTCCTTTCGGGTCAATTCGAATTGATAACCATCACTGCCGCAATTGACGTTGCCTCCATTCTTGATGCAGAACGGCACCTTGCTCTGATCGGCCTGGGAGATGTCAAACTCAACGCGGGCATAGTCATCGCGAGCCATGGCACCCGTTCCGACGCGGCCAGGCCAGTTTCCTTGTCCTTGGTAGAATTTGCCCAGCTGACGACCGAGCTCTTCATTCTCGGGGCCAGGCATGCAGCGGAGACTGTTTGCAGCACGGCCTGGGGACCCAAATGGCTGTTGCTGGGACGAGGCAGGGGGCCATTCGTCGCACTGATAAGTCAGTGAAACCCCCTGTTGGTCGGCGGGGATGAACTTTTGGCTGTAAGGAAACGCTTGGCAAACGCTGGTGACGCTGTCATTTGGCTTCTGAGGAATGCGAGCCTGGCAACCCGACTCGCGCCGGTTGCGGTCATTGTCGCCCGACTTGGGGCCCGTGTAAACAATCTTGTCGGCGTCCTGGATCTTCTTGGCTTGGGCCTGACAGTTGATGTAGTAACAAGCATTGTTGCAGGCTCCTTCTCCCCCCTTGCAGTTGAATTTGAGTACGCCAAAGTCCGTCCCAGCGCGTGCTTGGAGACGGTTGGCACGACCAGGGGCGACGTAGAGATCGCCTCCAAAGGGGATGGCGGCATCTCCAGTCTGCGCCAGGGCCGTTGAGGCCAGCAGCGCCACAGTTACCAGACCCAACATGGTGTCGAAGACAAAGGTGCTCAAGGGGAAAGATGAAGCTGGCGGTGTCTTGAAAAGAGAAGTGCCGGAGAAAATAGCCGAAGACGAGTGAGATATGCTGAAGCCAAATCCAAAAGTTGAACAGCTTCATCAATCTATCTTATACTCACAGACGCTACCCTGTGTCGTATGTTCTCGGAGCCTGGCGTTTGAACGGCCAGACAGAATGATGAGGCTCAAAGGAAGATTAGTCTTCCTCGGGCTTGGGATGCAAGTCTCATGTAGGCAGAGCATGGCTAATGCGCCAATAGCATGTCCATGAAACATCTTGCTCGCCAGAAATAACGCTGTCTGTAAGACAATCAGCCTTACTTCCTGGCTTGGCGTGAGATGTCGTTGGGGTCCAGGGGCACGCGCATGGTCCCTGAGCCGAGAGTCGTCGGCGGCAGTTTGGACGCGGTCAGCTTCACGAGGCGGAGCATAGAGAGGGGGGCGGCCAACGGGTGCATTTAGAATTCTCCATTTCTGACCTTGCATAGAGTAGCAGATCTGCGAGATTTGTGGAATCGAAGTCATGTGCGTTACTAAATTTCGACACAAAGAGGCACCAAGGTACAAGTTCGTGATGACATCCGGAGCAAAACATTGATTATATCGGCTATCGCAGCGCTCAAATTCCCAAGTCTACATTTGTCCATCTTGATAAGACCCTCGAACATGCTCTGCCCCCAAACTGGAGCCTCTAGGTCTGAAACCTCTCCCAATTTTCCGTTTCTTGTGTGACGATTCACACATCTATTAAAAGAGCGGCACAAGTAAGGTAACGAATGGTAGGCAACGTTGACCGTGCAGGCAGCTTAGTTCTCACTTCGGCAGGGGCCGCTAGTTTGTTTGCGGGTCCCTGGTCCCGATAGGTTCCCGTAACGGTAAGCTTACGGGGGCTCAGCGCGAAGATCGGCGAAACGGTCATGTTCCCCGAACGGGGCTGAAGATGTACCATTGTCACTATGCTGCAGCTGCGGTGCAGCACACGACCAACAGCATCGTGGCCCCCAATCTTCAAACAATGCCGGATGACGCCTATGACGTACATGTTCTGCAGGCAGCATGTGCCGCTTGCCTGATGTTATAAAACCCTTTTTACATTTTGCGGTGTCAAACATCCTTTACACAATCTTGCGAAGCCCACCTCACATCTCCTCCCTAATCACACGACGCTATTCGTTTCAATAATGTCTGGACCAATTGCCCCATTCGCGCTTTTCGTGCTCTCGGACAAGATCAATGTCGATGTGAGCAGCACGAGCATCCCTTTACCTGGATTCGACTAACCTAACGGCAGTACATCAATCAGTTCCTCCATCGCACCGCGGGGGAGAATGACGGCGACTTTTTCCTGACTGTCGTCCATATTGCGGATCAGTCTGACCCGTATGCTTGCGCACCCGACCGTCGCACCACTGGCGATGGCGATGACGAGCGGAAGCTACCCTCAGATGGCACACAACCGCCCGTGACCGATTCTTTTGCGTCGCCGTTTCTTGGAAAGTCTCTCGAGGAATGCGCCAAGTACTTGAGGGCCACGCCGAACGACAAGGATTGGGACAATGAGTACTTTTGTGTGCTGGGAGAAGAGGACACGAGTGGGGACACCGTAATGCTGGTGCGCAGCTTCGAGAAAGGGGCCGTACACGCTTTTCCGTGCACTGCAGCTGAGGCCGCAAGGAAGATGTTCACGGCACTCGGCGACAATTTTGAAGAGAAGCTGCAGATGTACAGGAACATAACGCAGTCGCAAGGGGGACAGGATCGAAGCGTAGGCGAGCCATACGAATATAACAACATGTAAACGAGGAGAGGCTCAAGTCTCATGCTCATGGAGTACAGCATCCAGCGACTACAAGTCTTTCGTTTCGCTTCTGTGCCGTTTCAAGGGTCCTTAGCCAATTTGCATGCAAGAACTGACACACATGACCACAGCCCTAGGAGGATTTGAAATCTCATCAAGCGGTTTACCAAGGTTTCGGCGCCTGCATTGTCTGGCGCCGTGCTCCTCTACACCTGAGGGACGAACACTCTGTTGGTAATGGACAACGGATTAGGCGCACAGCTTACTCCACAACCGTTAAATTATGA
>JALHBZ010000203.1:73813-155595 GCA_024340015.1 Tolypocladium ovalisporum | reverse complement strand
GTACCGGCTCACCTAACCACATCACCCAGAGATCTGGTAGTCAAGGTAATATGAGACATAAAGTTTTGCATAGAAAGCCATCTACCGTTTCATTGCCTCGGCACCAACGGTTCCCCAGGCTAGGTAGCTTATCAGCACTCGTACATTGGGTGGGTGGCCTGGAGCAGCTAGCGGCCCATACTGTACCGGCTCACCTGACCACATCACCCAGAGATCTGGTAGTCAAGGTAATATAGTCACAGCGTCATGCAGCATCTTTCATTGGTCATCGACATTTTGCAAGGGCTGCGCAGAGTCTTCGTCAAGCGGGAGCTGTTGACCTCCTGGACCAGCTTTCACAGACCGAATGTCACAATGTCGCCACGCTGGAGGTAATCGACCTGACTCGCAAGCTAAGACTGCTCTCAATCTATTCATTCAAACTAGCAATCCCACCTTTGACACGTCGTAGGACCTTACAGGCGATTTGACACGGTACGTTGCAATATCAAAGCTCTTTCGTGGAGCGGTGGCTGTTCCTTGATAACCTGATCTCGAAGTACGGCAGCCAAAACTAACACAACATCAGAGTAATAAAGCCTCATATTATAATAGTCCATCAAGGCCGGACTTGACAACCGTGCACGCAGTGTGATGTAAAAGATCTGATACATTGTGATCTCAGAGTCTAGATACGACCCTCTCCCCCGACAAGTTGCGTACGTGCAAGCTGTACAGCTTGCCGATTGGAGCATCAGCTCATGGTCGAAAAGATCACGCACTGTGATGCGTAACTCAAAATCTCGGCAGATGCGCAGGGAGGATACCGAGCGCAGTCAGGCTACTGCTTTTGCCGCTCGTCTGCTGACACCTGAGACTTGTGCAACGTCGGACTATAAAGAGCCGCGAACGAGCTCATGTTTCAAACGCGATTCTTCATTTAATAGTTTAGATCCTATCCTCGATTCATCCTTGCTAAAAGTACTGAGATAACTATTTCAAATACTTCATTTCGACTTATTGATCTAGTGTACATAATGCATCATTTCATCTCGGCGGTTGTTCTCGCCCTGGCTACGATCACGCACTGTGCCCCAGCAGGCACTGCAAATGCAAAACCCATCCCATCGATAGTTGAACTCGCTAATGTAAGACCTTAGACCAACCAAAACCATTCTAAATATGCAGTGCTGATGTAGAACCCAGTTTGATGATGTCAACGCGCCTTTACAGAACGTGACGGCAGTTGGGACTCTCGGTACTTATCATCACCTGACCTATAATGGGCTCCCTCCCGTTACTTTAGGCGTGAACGGCCAGGTAACCATTGGCGTGAAACCGGAGTCTGGTTCGACTGTCATCGTCTACGGCACACAAACAGGCGTCTTGACTGGCTTGCCTATCATCAACGCAAACTATAGTGCATCTGCAGCCGGTCCAGCTGGCTACTTTGATCTCAAGAGCTTCTACTATGGTTGCGAGGAAGGAAAACTCGCATCTGAAAATGTGCCGTTAGGATGTAAAGTTACCATCACTGGAATATCATATACAGGGACCAAGGTAGACCCGCAGAGCTTTGTATTTCAGCCAACAACATTAACTTTATCGTCGATGGCAAAGGCAGTCTTGCCTCCTAGATTTTCGAAGCTCAGATCCGTCCAATTTTCCACGGTATATGATGGATTCGCCGCATCAACACTTTTGGACAGCTTTTCTTATACCGTCTTCCGAGGAGCTTAGTGCCACCATAATATCATGGTGGCGATGAGTTAAGTTAGACCCACTTAAGATGAACAAGAAGAAAATACAGGAATGAAGTCGAGAAGGAAGTCTCGAGTAAAACAAAGTATTAAGTAAAGATTAACGAGATATTGGCGATAGTAAATGAAAGTAGTGGTTTATGGTTTACTTGATCTGCGTCTATCTAATGATACTTTAATATAACCGCTTTGCGAAATGAATTAGAACCGCTCTTTTAGCAAAGCATTATTGCTACGATACATTCATTATATATAGCCTGCGCTCGACTATTGACAATATATTTAATGCAAAATGAGCATCGAGAATGCAGCTATGATCCTTGTTCGATTCTTATTATGTAACTGCATCAATTTCAACTACCCTCCTTTTCTATTACTAACTAGAATGTTAAGCACCGCACCCTGTCCGTCTTGAGGCTTCGTAATTACGATACTATTTAGACCTATTGTGAACAATTTGTCGGGGTGTGGGTGCAGACTCCTGACTAGGAAAACAGAGAACCAAGAAAGTAGAGGATCAACGACAGGCTTAATGTAAATGAGATATCAAGGGAACGTCTAGATCCTTATAACTAGATAGCTACTTAAATGCTTTATATTATTTGTGAGCTCTTTATAGCTCGATGATCGAGGATAGTTCTTTGCTCCTGCCTTTCTAAGACGGTAGCCGTTTCACTAGGTTGTCTCGCTGACTTATATACTGTAGTTCTACGTACCTGCCTTAGACTGCTACTACGACCCTCTCTGAGCTATAGCCATAGCAAATTCGCCTAGGCAGGGCCTCAGTCACTATCTCATTGCAGCGTCGTTGCTCTTGGCTGCTTGTGTGTTCGTTCGTTCTCAACTTTTTCTATTTTCTATTTTCTTAGTCAGGGTCTGCACCCATGCCCCGATAAATTACACCTAATGGACAGAAACTCTCTTCGTAATAGGCAACGAATTAGGCGTATAGCTAATTCTATAACCGTTTAAAAATCAAATATACAGCTTTGATAGAAAGCTATCTACCGGTTTATTACCTCGGCACTAATACTTCTCCAGGCTAGTTCAACATCGCTATCGGCAAGTCGTCCACGGACTCACCGCACGCTCACTACTACTTGGTCGAGCACTCGTTATGTAGAAGCACTTGAGCTAGAAAAAAACATATCAGACCCTCTTTAGTATACTGCGTGCATTAGATTTGGATTAAGTCTGGCTATAATAGATGACTATAAGGCTCTATTACTCTAACATAACATAAGCCTTTGCTTACGAATTTCGAGGTCTGGGTATTTAGGGAGAGCTAACGCTATTTAAAAGTACTTGAATACTATACCGTATCTTGCTAGTTCTTTCAAGTCCAATAAAGGTATCAAAAAAGGTATTCTTATTCGACTGAATAGAATGAGTCTAGTCGTAGGTTTACGGGCTTTATCGTTAGCCCGTAGCGTGGCGATATTATGACCCTCTAAGTCTATGGAAACCAATTTAGAAAGCTAATAGCTCCAGCTTGGCGAAGCCTCTGCGTACCTTCTGTAAAGAATCAATAATTATATGGACGATGCTATATGACGCTGTGACTTTATTACCTTGCCCACGAGATCTTCCGTCAATAGCGTCAGGTGGGTCGGTATTCGGTAGACGGTACAGTATAGGCCGCTAGCTGCTCTTGGCCACCAACCCAACGTGCGAGTACGGGTAGCCTACCTACAGTGGAAGCAGTGATCGATGTAACGCTAGAATATATTACAGAGATGCTGCTCTGTATGAATCCCGTCGCTGCAACGAGAGCGTTGCAACGGACGGGCATGTCGTCAGCTGAGTTTTGCAACTGCTAGTGCAGCACGGTCTCCCAAAACTAAGGTAAAGCGCCGGGCAAAATTGTTAGCTCCCGATCGGTGCGTCGACTCCCGATTATAGGAAATCAAGCACTGTAGGTCTTACACGATACATTGCTAGACGCTGAAGGATATTATCGAGAAAGATTAAGCTACTCTAGCCACGATGCTCGGTAACCGCTTATTAATACTTTAGAGTAGTAAATCTATATACTGATATTAATCACTAATAAAGTGAGACCCTATTAGCGAGGTATACTGCTATAGGAGATTACATGTATAGATACATAATGCATTACTTTATCTCGACGGTAGTTCTCGCCCTGGCTACGATAACGTATTGCTCTCCAGCAAGCGTTCTGCCGATTACTGAATTGCCCACTGTAAGACCCGAGAATAACCTAAATTATTCTACTTATGCAGTGCTGATGTTGGACCTAGCTTACAAGGACTGTGACGGTGGTTGAAACCCTTACCTTACAGGCACGCTGAAGAACTTCTCCTCATTGATTGGGCGTCGACGGCGTGATAATCATCGGCCTGGAACCTGAGTCCAGGTCGAGTGTCACCCTGTATAATGAATAAACCGTCCGCCTTAGTGGCCCCCCTAACTTCAGCGCAAACTACAATGAATTTGCGACCGGTCCAGCTAGTAGCTTTTGGGTCAAGAGCATGTACTATGGTTGCAAGCTAGGATACGGGGCCGTAAATGTGCCTGTAGGATATGATATAATGTTGCTGTCAGTGGATCATCAAAAACAGTGGTTCACGGTTTACTTCGTCTGCGTCCATCTAATCATTCCATAATATAGCCGCTTTGCAAAACCAACTAGAGCCACTCTTTGATTAGAATCAGAAAATTGATTATTATTCCGCGATAACTGTTCGCATGCTCTGAATGTTTTGCCTGCACCGGGGCTCGCGCTGGGCTGTTCGTGGTATGTCAAGGCAACGCGAGCATCAAACGCACGGCTATGAGCCCCTTTCTATCCCGGTCAAGTGCTTGAATGGCTGGCTCAATCAAGTGCCTACCTTTCATGTTCCCAACTAGAGTGTCGATAGCTGCACCTCGTTTGTGTTGAGGGTCTGTAATCACGATACTATCTAGACCTATCGTGAACACGTTTGTGACTCGATAGTTTTGGGTGTAAGCTTCCGTACTTGAACTCGATGAAGTATGAATCGATGCTACTCACAATATAGCCGACTAGCCCAGCCTCTTCAAAAGCATCGATGCTACTCACAATATAGCCGACTAGCCCAGCCTCTTCAAAAGGCCGAACCATGCTCTGGAAACACTTGTCACAGAATGTAGCCCGCTATAGTGCAAAGAGCTGACGTGCCAACGAGGAACCCTTTGAGCCATCTTCTGAAGCCAAGAAAGAGTCGACCAAGAGACCTCAGCCAGCGCTCGATCAGTGAACCAATGGCTGACGATTGGGAACCAACTTGTGTTCATATTCCAACAGACTGTAAGTACTTTGTACAATTGATATTGAGAAGAGAATCGATGGCGGAGCCGTCAATACGAGTCGTCACGAGAGCGCAGAATGCAGCAGCATTGGAAGCTGCCAGATGCAGCATCAAGACACCACACATTCACATCTACTAGTTGAGACCTCAATCACCTGGCAAGGTATCATTGTCGCTATGCAAAGAGATGCGCATATACACAATATTGCAAAGCTCGTGCAGCATGATGCCCTAGAATTGGTCCCTGATGCTTCGTCGCGTGAAGATTGACCCCGTGAGGGGAATGTCCTCTGCCACATCTGTCTCCCAAGAGAACGCCACGTCAACACTTCTGCCTCAAACTATAGGATATCCTTGGGCGTCACAACCACCCAGTTCTTGTCCGCCGTGACGGGCACGCCCTCGTGCGCCTGCTCAGCGGCGAATTGCATCCTCATGCCGTCAATCTGCGCCATGTACTTGTCCTTGCGATTGACCCAGAGGTGGATGCCGCCGCGCTCCACGTCGACGCCGTGGAAGATCATGGGCCCGTCGCTGTCGGGCGTGTCGCCAGCGGCCAGCACGGGCCGCTTCCACTCGGAGATGTAGCTCAGCACGGCGGCCCACTTGCCCAACTTCCAGGTCGCCGGCGTCCAGAGGAAGGGCGTCATGACGAGGTCGAGGTTGGCCGTTTCGTTGTATGTGCCGGCGCTGATCTGCTTGCGCGCCGTGGTGAGCCCCCCGCCGGTCTGGTTTTTCATGAGCAACGTCACGCCGATGACGTTCTCGGCCGGCAGGTTGTACCCGTACTTGGGGTCCGCGACGACCATGCGGACAAGCTCCTCGGAGGCGGCGCTGATGACGTACACGGCGATGCCGTTGTTCATGAGCTTGTTGTACAGCTCGACCTGCCCCGCGAAGATCTTGGGCGGGCTGACGGTCGTGTGCTTGAACACATCGCCCTCGTAGTACGTCGTCGGAACCGTGCCATTGAGAGCCATGAGCTCATCGACGTAGCCCTTGAGCTCGCGCAGCGGAATACCGCTAAAGACTTGCGCGGAGAAGGGGTAGCATAGCGCGTCGTCAATCTCGCACAGCCGCAGGTAGTAGCTGTACAAGCTCTCCTTCTGCCCACCCTGCGGTCCGTCGCGGAACGGAATGAGCTTGAGGCTAGGGTCGAGCTTGTCGCGCTTCAGCACGCCCTTGTTTTCGAGAAAGGGCAGCAACGACTCCTCGAGGTCGAATTGGTAGCTCGTGTTGTCCATGTCGAAAATGGCGTAGCTGTCGTTGTGGGCGTTGCGGGCGATCATGGCGTCGAGCGAGGCGGCGGCCGCAACGGGCCAGTGCTTGAGAGGCGGGCCGGCGATGCATTTGGGCTTGGCTGCGGCGACGGGCGTGGCAAGGGCGAAGTTGGTGCCTGCGAGGGCGAGGACGAGGGTGATGAAGGTCCTCATCGCGGCTGATAGATGTGCCCTGTCGTGTTGGACGGGATGTTTGTGATGTTTGCCCGTGTAAGACGCTCAAAATCTCGACGTTGGGAAACACACGCGACACAGCGAAACTCAATCCAACGAGCCCTGGCGACCGACAGTCTCGGGTATATATGCCAATTGCTACCTGCCTTTGTTGGCCAAGCACAGCCGAGTCCCCGCGATGTAATGCTGAATGCAACGCTTGTCAATACGAAATGGTTGACCCCCGTCTGCGTCTGCCGGGCCCGTCACGTCCCCCCGCCCGTTGCCCATTCCACAGGCCTCACTGGCTCGTGCCGGTTCCCAACCCGCATTGGTGGGGCGGGAGAGGTGCGAGCGGCGCAGGGGTGGATTGGATTCGGACGGCCGGTGGTGCAAGGTTCAAACTCTACGAACAATTTGAAGTCTTTAGTAAAGTCGCGCGAATAAATAGCAGCGGCGACTAGATAGCTACGGGACATCGTGGACCCAAAATGTCTATATATTGTACATGTGTTGAACTTGAGAATCGGAGGATTAAGATAAGTCACGACAGAGGCATAAATGAAGTTGCCTTACAAGTGACGCCTCGTCACGTTCACCTCTCCAAACGCCTGCCCAACCTCCCGGAGCGGGTCCTTTTTCCTGTACATGGCAAGGTCAAAGAAGCGCACCAGCACCCCGTCGAGCACCTCGTCCAGCCTCTTCGCATCGATGGTCCCCAGCACCGCCTGGATGGCCTGCTTGGCCGGGCCCGGAAAGTCAAACGCGCTCAGCAGCGTCGGGCGGTCGGTAAAGGCGCCGTGCAGCGTGCCGTTGATGGCGAGCTCCATGCGGGGTCCCTGCAGGTGTGGCCAGAAGGCGTTCCACGTGTCGTCTTGAGCGCTGTGGCCCGGTCGACCGGCGAGCAGGAACGGCTTCGCCAGGCCGCGGGTCTTGGCCGGGTCGGTGAGCCGTCCGTCGAGGTCTGCGCCGCCAAGGACACGATGGTCGGAGCGGGCGAGGGCGGCGGCGGCGGCACCTCCGAGGGAGTGCCCGATGACGACGGTCTTGTCCAGGGCGATGCTGCCGGGGAAGTTGGCGAGGAGCGGGTCCCGGATGGTGTGGTTGTGCAGTTGGTCGAGGACAAACGACAAGTCGTCGTTGCGGACCTGTCGCGCGCGTAAGCAAGAGCAGCATTATCGAATCGCAGCATGAAGCTAGCTTACCTGCACCACCTTGATGAGCGCCGCCGGGTCCTCGTCCGAGATGTTGGCCCCCTTGATGGTAGACCCGTCGGGAAACTCGACGGCCAAGGCGTCAAAGGGGTGGTCGACGGTCACGACGGCATACCCCTGACTGGCCAGCGAGCGCGCCATGGCACCGTACAGCAGCCTCGACTCGCCGAACCCGGGGTCGAACAGCACCAGCGGAAACCTTTGCCTCTTTGCGTCCTCGCGCCGGCACGCGGGCAGCTTGTCGAGGTCGCACACCTCCATCTCGAAGCGGCTGCACAGATCCGGCGGAAGTCCGACCGCCGCCGCCTGCTCCCCGTACGAGGCGGCCACGGGGGCCGTCATGTACGGCACCGTCGCCGGCGGGCAGTCGCCGCGGCGCTTGTCGACGGGCAGAAAAGCCGAGACGAGGAGCCGGCGGTGCGGGGACTGCCCGGTCGGGTCGAGTGGGTCGCGGCGGGAGGTGTCGGTGAGGGCTTGCACCTTGACGGCGACGGAAAAGGGGCCAGCTGGGCCCGGGACGAGGACGGCACTGGAAACGGCCGACAGGCACGCAAGGGTGCGTAGGAGGCGCATAGTGATTGGCGATTGGGGTCAAACGTCCTGACGCAAAGAGAGTGATGTTCCAGTCGAATGAGACTCTAATTGCGTATGGTTTCGGAACAACAAGCACAAGAATAGGTGATGCCTCTGATATATATTTATACATACATGACTTACAAACAGGAGATTCTATTCTTCAAAGCTACTACGCCAAGCAGGCAATGCCTACCAGCCAAGTCAAACCATAGCCCTGCCATGCCCGATGCAGGAAGCTTCGAGCGAGAAACGCGGCCAGATTACGTCCGGCGCAAGGCGCACGGCCACGTTTATCCCCCGCGTCTCCACCGGAGAATAAGCTTTATCCTCTGACGAGGCACCATTCGCAATGAAGGAGATCAGACGCCCCATGAGCTTGCGCGAGTCCTGACTGGTAGCGTCGCCCGATGATTGCCTCTTTGGGAAAGCGGGTCCTCCGGGTCCGCGCCGGATTGATCAGCGGCGAACCGTTGCAGACGGATGTCTGATTAGGCTCCTAGCTGATTTAAGACGAATAGATATCCTTGGGGCATTTGTCTCTGCTGCCGCATCGGCAGTTGCGTGCAAGATGCACTGCACAATCCGCGGCCTGCTTCGGGAGTGATGACGACACTATTCAAGGGCCACCACAAAGCATCCAACAGGATCGTCAGCTTAGAGGCGAGCATTGACCATCTGATGTCTACGCCTGCCGGCCTTGGTATGAAAGCTCAAGACGATCTATTACAGTTACACCGAGTTCTGCAACAACATCTTCATGTAGCCAGCCAAAGGTACTCTTGCGGTGGGTGAACCGGCCGCCTGACCGTGATGCACCCCATGATGTGAACTCGTGGGATAGCAGTAGCAGAAAGGAGATACCCCATCGAGGCACGTTGAACATGAGGTGATTGATTGCAACTTCAGTTTGTTGTCTCGCAGAGCGTGATGCCGTGAGTCTTATACTTGGTTCTTCTCTATAATTTGAAAAGTGGAGAGCAATGCCGCAGCCGCAGCCGCAGCCGCAGCCGCACGGCGCCTTTCGGCTGACGATCCTCGACTTACACCCGAGCTGAATTGCCGACACTGCCTCGACATCAACACTCGACAACCTGTCCATCGACAGGCTGCGGAACAAGGAGCGGAACATGCAGCTCGGCCCTTTTGATGGCCGCAAGAAGCGCTCGCGCTGCCAGGCCTGCGCCAGCAGTCATCTCAAGGTACGTTTTCGCCGTCGGCGACGGGGGCCGTCCCTGACTCGTAAGCCGAGGCGAGTTGACCGAACATGGGTAGTGTTCCGGCGAGCGGCCCTGCGCGGGCTGCACGCGCAGACGGCTGCCCTGTTCGTATGCCCGAGAGGGCTCCTCGCACGGCGCCGTGATTCTGCTGGAACGAGGCCAGCAGCGGACGAGTGCGAGCTGGCCCTCGGGACCGGGGAGGCGTCAGACGGTGCGGCATCACGTCGCTCCACCGGGCCGCCTTGCCGACGAGCAGCTGCGGCACGTCTACTTCTTCGACGTGTTTGTGCGGCGCAACAGCTTCACGGGCGGCCCGCGCACGTGCGGCGACGAGGTCAAGGCGCTCGCGGAGCTGCACTCGCGGCAGAGCTCGCACCTCTACCACGCGATGCTGGCGCTGGGCGCCTTGTACGCGGTGCAGCTGCGGGTTCCCGGCGCGGGCTTGCTGGCGGCGTTGGGACACTACTCGACGGCCGTGTCTGATCTGCGGCGCGCGTTGGAGGCAGAGGGTGGGAAGCGACGCCGGGACGAGCAGCGACGTACGTGCATACTCTGGACAACGCTGCTCCTTGGGCTCTTCGAGGTGAGTTGCCCATTCGAGGGCTTGTTTCATCGAACGCTCACCGGGTTCACCAGCTCATGAACGACGTGACGGGCGCGGCGTGGCGGCGGCACATGATCCACGGCACGGCGTCGGCGCTCGCGGCCAGCGGCCCATCGGCATGCCGCTCCGGGCCGGGACTGGCGTTCTTCGCGCAGGCGCGCGTCTTCGAGATCTGCCGCAGCATGCTCTTCAACGAGAGCACCTTTTTGACGGAACCGGCGTGGGTGCGGCTGGCGCGCGAGGAGCGGCCGCGGGGCTACGGGCAACCCCTGGACTCGCTGCTGGACATCATGGTCATGTGCTCGGGACTACGAGTGCGGTGAGTGGAGGGACGACGAGACACGAACAAGGAAACGGGCTGACATGCACCAGAGCAGGGACATTCATAACGGGGCAGGCCGCGGCGCCCGAGACGGAGGCCAGCGCCGAGGCGAGAGAAATCGTCTCGGACGGTCACAGCCTGTGTGAAGCCCTGCGCTGCTGGCACGAGGCGTACGTGGCCCCCGACGTCGACGACAACAGCAGCAGCGACGCCGACGCCGGCATGCTCCTCGCGCGCGTCCGCTTCGCCGCCACGAGCATCTACCTGTCGGGCATCTTCGACTACTCGGCCGCGCTGTGGCGACGGCTGGGGCTGTCCCCGGCGACGCTCGACGCGGCGACGACGCAGCGGCACGTGGCGCGCATGCTGGCGCTGACGAGCACGGCGCTCGAGGGCTCGAGGCTGTCGCCGCTGCTGTTCCTCGTGCCGCTGCGCATCGCGGGCTCGCGGTCGCGGGGGCCCGGAGGCGAGGCGCAGCGGCGGCGCGAGTGCATCACGACGCTGCTGGGGCGCGTCGGCGACGGGGGGTTCGTGGTGGCGGCGACGGTGAGCGCGGAGCTGGGCGAGGTGTGGACGCAGGGAGGGTGAGGGAGACGGGTTGCGTGAAGATGAATGTGAATGTGAGCGTGAGCGTGGAGAAGCCAGCTTGAAACGTCGGAGGAGGAAGCACTGCAACGACGCGCGGGACGGGGACCGGGCAAGCTGGAGCCGAGGCCGCCGACAGGCCATCCATTGCCCGTACAGGTACGGAGTACTCGTACTTGATAGTCGGTACCGCGAGTGGCACGCTCAACCACAATGAGAGGTGAGCTCGGCTTTCCACTGCTTCCCTTGCCTCACTCGTGCACCGCCCGCGTATTCGTATCCATCGTCCATCGCCCCATCGGAGCGCTCGACTGCCGAGCCTGCAACGGCATGCCGCGATCGCGCACGATATGGAGCCCTCACCCCTGTTCCACTGGACGCCCAGGGAATACCTTACGCGGCTGATGCACGCCCGCTGAGCCACGGCGCCAAAGCCACAGTCGGGTACGGGTCCCATGACCTCATCGCTAGTCGGGACGTCACACGGGTTTGTATTGATTTTCTTTCTTCGTCTCTTCTTACTGCCTTGGCGGGCGCCTCTCCACTGTGACAAGCTGTCGACGCGCGCGCGCGCCCTTGTCGGTTCGGACGTGGCGTGACGTGATGCATGAGGTGGTTCTTGGCCCGGCCTGGCCTGGCCTGAATCATCAAGGTATTCGCCATCAGGATCTGTTGCTGGCCTGGCCAAGTTGAACCCGGAGAGAGGGCCCGCAAAGACTGCTGGACTGTGTTGGAATGCAAGGTCGAGAAACACACCTCGGTACTCGCCCAACGGCTCCCGGCACCAGCTCGACGTGTCCCATCGCCCGCTAGTCACATTAAACAACCAAAGTAACAAGGTAAGCTCCATGCCATGGATGGGCCCTACTGTACGGAGCACACACACAGCCTCGCCCAGCCAGTCCACGGTCCCCTCGCCGTCCATGGCGCGTAGTTACGTAGCCCGTTCTTTTCCTGGCGTGCGCATCCTTGTCTGAGACTTTTGCCTCGTCGCCTCTCTTAAAGCTGAACCTCCCGCCCCTGCTTGCTCCGTCGCCACCCTCGCCCTCGCCTTGCCTTCACCTGCACTGCACCCCTCTCAGAGCTCTCTCTCTCGTTCTGCCTCATCGCAGTCGCCGCCTCGTAACCACCCAACACCCGATTCTACCTTCCAACCAACCACCGCCGCCATGGGTCTCGGAGCGGGCGTCGTCAGCATCCTCCACGCCGTCTTGGCCGTCCTCCTCATCATCGAGCTGGGACTGACGGGCTATGGTACGTTTTCCCTTCCCATGCTAGGTGGCCGAGGCTAATAATGTGAGCAACAGCCGTCAGCAAGACCAACATCGGCTTCTGGTCCAGCTCCCCCTCGTCCTTTAACTTCATGCTCTTCAACAGCATCTGGTCCATCCTCGTCCTCATCTACCTCGCCGTCTCGACCCGCTTCGTCGCGAGGCTGTACCACCCCATGGTCGCCCTCGGCCTGCTCATCGTCACCACAATCTTCTGGTTCGCCGGCTCCATTGCCATGGCCGCCTTCCTCGGCGTGCCCAACTGCCCCACGGGCCACGGCTTCTGCAACGTTTTGCGCACCAGCCAAGCCGCCGTCGCCTTTGGCTTCTTCATCTGGTTCATCTTTGCCCTGCTCACGGGCTTCGAGGCCATGGGCTACCTCAGGGGCGGTGCCCGCGCCGACACCACGAAGCCATCGCAGCCCTCGCCGTACGCGGCCGCCTAAACTGGGCTCTGCACCTCGAGTGCAGAGACGGAGCGTGAGTATCAGATCACGGACATGATGTATGGGAGACGTAATGCAACGCTGGATTTCTTGCGAGTCGTTTGTATGCAATGTGCTGCTGCCATCTGCAACGGAGTTGTCGGAGTGCAGAGGAGATACCCTCGAGTTCAATGATTACGATTCATAGTCTTTTGTTGAATCCTAGCTGGCATTCTAGCCGCGTTAATCTCAACTTGTTCTGCATACCACCCATCACTTGCTCATGTCCTGCGCCACCTCCCAGCTGTGGCCCGCCGGGTCCTCAAAGGTCACGATGCGCTGTCCCCACGGCTTCAGCTCGGGCCCGACCAGGAAGCCGTCGACGCCCCGCTCCTCGAGCTTGGCCACGGCGTCGTCGAGGTCGTCGACCCAGACGGTCATCTGGAAGCGCCTGCCCGCGTCGCGCGCCCCGACGGCGGCGGGCGTGACGAGCTCGGCGGCGGCCTCGACGCGCAGCAGGTTGACGACGACGTTGCTGAACTTGACGGCGCAGGCGTCGGCGTCCTCGAAGAGCACCTTGGCGGCGAAGACGCGCGTGTAAAAGGCCTTGGAGGCGGCGAGGTCGTCGGTGAAGAGGGAGATGGCGGAGAGGGTGGCGAGGGCGTCAAAGGGCGCCGACGATGCTGATGAGGTCGCCATGTTTGACAAGAAGTTGATTCCCGCGGTGATGGTATCAGTCTGCGTCGCAACTCGATTCGTGCGTCAAACGAAGCGCAACTCAACTCGAAGCCAATGTATTCAACGCATGTCGTTGGCGGTGTTGGGTTCACACATAACATAGAGTCACATCCCGATCCATCGGCAGTGTGATCCTGCCAATCTGCGGTTGGTCCACGGCTGCCTGGGCTAGCGTCATCGTGGCGCTCAATGGCCAAGGCGCGATGCACAGAAGAACGAGGTCCAACGATGCATTTGCTCACATTCACGATCGGCCAACTTGGCCGTGGTCACACGTGCACTCACGACGTTGGAGATTGATACTTGTCTCGTGTGAGGAAGAGTCTTTATTAATGCCTGAAAAACGACAAAGGGGGAGAGGACAGCACGTCCAAGGTACGGTACAACCACCATGGTCGCCCTCTTCACATCGACAGTGAAACATCTCACACGTCCAGAGCGGAAGCACACCTCGTCTGCGTGACTGTAAATGTTTGCATGGGCTCGAGCTTTCTCGCGCCCGCGCAAGACGTCGTTTTCAGCATGTCCAGATCCGTCAGACACACAACCACCGTCTCATGGCCTGCGTCGGTGCCAGTCTTGGTCGTAGTGTGTTGCGAGTGGCAAGCCGAAAAGGTGACGCGGGACACGGTTCTACCACCCCCAGTCAGCTTCCGTCTACCGCCCGGTACAAGACTCGCCCGCTGGTGGAATGAGGATGGTGATGCTTACTTTGTTGCGCGAACGACTGCCGTCGGAGTCACCACCGTGGAAATGGACGTCGGCACGTCGGTCACGCTGAGAGTGCTGCCGGGGATGAGCTCCAGGGCCGTCGGCGTCTGGACGATGGTCTGGATGGCCACGCCGCAGCCCGCCGGCGTCTCGTGGACGACGACCTCGACGTCAAAGACGCTGTCAACTTTGCAGGTGCTGTCGTCGTGCGGCACCGGCTGCGGTGTCGCCTGGAAGACCGCCCAGCTCATCAGGGAGAGCGCAAGGGCCGCCAGGGAGAACCCAAGGGCCATGAACCACAGGCATACGAACCAGGGGTGGGGGTTGGTGTGCTTCATGACGACGATGCGCGCGTGTCTTGATATCGACGTGGAGCGACAAGACAATCAACAGGGCTCAGGTGCTGGTCCGAGATGTATGGCTCCGGGCACGTACCGGGAAGCACAATATATAGTACAACCGAGTTTACCTGCGCTACACGACGACACTCTCTCGCAAGAGCAAGTGTCCACGACGAGAGTCCTAGAGCGTCGCAGGGACGCCCCTCGCCGGCAAGCAAGAAAGTCATTACAGGATCGCGTGGTGCGGCGTCGAACCTTGCGGCTCTTGGGGCGCCATCGCTGACTCTTGTCGGAAAGCTTTGGCGGCCCAGGGGACGGACCAGCGCGAGTGATGTGTACTCTGTGATGGCGTCACGAAGCGCGAGCGGCGAAACAAGGAGCGTGGGAGCGAACTGAGATGGGGCTCCTCCTGTGTATGGGGCCGCTGATCCCGTGCGTTGCCCAAGTTTGTTTGACGAGCAAAAGTCCACAAGTCGACCACCTTTGACTAAAGTTCCAAGACTAGGTATAGAGTAACTTAGTTCGGACCCAGCAATGCCAGCTTCGTGTACGCAGCATGGCAGCCCACGCCTCGTGTTGGAGGCGCCAGAGTGTCGGGAGTCGGGAGTCGGGACGCGCCAGCCTCCCGACTTGCGAGTCCCGTCCCGCCAACCCGTTCCCAGCCCCCCTCCTATGAACCCTACCATGAGGCAAACGCAGAATGAAAGAAAGGGTCCGGTCGAGCAAATTAATTGTGCCCCATACCATGTTCTTCCGTCTGTTCACTTTGGACAAATTCACACGAGATAGGATGTTACCATCTTTGGGCTTATGAGAGGGGAAACATCCTGCTTTCCTGCGCACCTCGGTGCCCCTGCAAGGCCGACGTCATGCATTGTCCCGCCAACGGCTTGGCCGCCCACTACGCGCGAACAGCGACGTCGTCGACAGACACCCCGAAGAGGAAAAGCCATCGAAATACGGATACCTTGCTGTGCGCTTGATCCAAGCCTCGCTCGTGTTCCATGTGCTCTTTCGTCCGTCGCCAAGCAGCGCCCACCTGCGCTGCTGCGCGTCACCCGCATCCAATGTCCATTTCGTGGGAAACCTGCATTAGCCGCCCGCCAACCCAGCCTCCCCATATCCAACCCAGGAACCAGCCCAGACCCCCTGGACACGCACCCGACACCACCACCACCCCAGCCCGTTGAATAACGGGCGCGCGGCGTTGCTCAGCTCGCAGACATGATATAATAATACATGCACGGCCGGTTGTCGTTCCTTTGCGCCCACTTCCTCCCCCCCCCCTCTCTCTTCCATTCCTGCGCTCGGCCCGCTCACCACGTTTCCTTGTCTCGCTTTGCGCGCCTCAACCTCGTCTAAAGCGAACCCCATATTACCTGTTTGCGCCGCATTGCGTCGCATCGCGAGAAGCGCCCCGAAAGAGCCGTGCTGTAAATCCGTCGCCGCCGCCGGTTGCGCGCGCGCCCGTTGCCCGTCGCCATGTTCTTCGCCCTCATCTTCGTGTGTACGCGCATCATGCAGATGGTGACACTGGTAAGCTCGCCCGCCCACTTACACCATCACCTCCACCACCTGCGACGGCAATTCGAGGCCCCTCGTACTGACAATAGTTCAGGTCCCCATGATGGGCATGCTCGCCTGGTTCGTCCACGTCTTCGTCACCGCCAACGCCCTCACCCCCGACCCCCTCCTCATCCTCTTCATCACCTCGGTCCTCGCCCTCGCCTGGGCCATCTTCACCCTCTTCTCCTACCACCGCTCCTCGGCCAACGCCCACTTCGTCGCCCTCATCGACACGGCCATCTTCGGCACCCTCATCGCCGGCGTCTACCTGCTGCGCGGCATCACCAACGCCGACTGCAACGAAAGCGCCGCGGGCACGTCGCGCGTCTGGACCGCCTGCGTCCCCGGCATCCCCGACCTCCACTGGGAGGTGGCCAAGCCGTGCGCCATGCTCAAGGCCGTCTGGGCCCTCTCCATCATCAACGTCATCCTCTTCTTCACCACGGCCGTCGTCGCCTTTAGCCACGGCGACCACCTGAGCGCCTACGAGGACCGCCGATACCGCACCCGCCGTACCACGACGCACCACCACTCCAGCCGCCACAGCCATCGCCACCGCAGCCACTCTGGCGGCTCGCGGCACAGCAGCTACCGGAGTCCGCACTCGCACACGCGCCGCGTGTACGTGTAGTCTCGCAGGGATGGAACGCCGCAACGAAAACGGTACATGACGGACGGGTTTGGTGATAGAGACGAGCTGTGGCAGCTCGCGAGGAACGACACGACACTGGAGTGCCGGTAAGGGCCGGACGGAGCAGGATCGGGGTGACGGACTATGATTTCACTGTGCTCGTCGCACCATCGGCCCGTTGTCTATAAGCGACGCGCGCAACGGCTTGCGACGGCCGCACTCTTGGCGTGGCATAACGCACCTACATGATAGCTACCTGTATATATTACCCCAAACATATCAAAGCATCACATCACCAATGAACATACTTCATCTGCTCTCTCAGTGAATCTCTCATTAACATGGTATCGTTGAGTCTTCATGTGCACGTCTTCAATGCCTCGCTTCGCCGGCGCCGTCCCCAACGTGGTACCCCCTTGCCAGCCCGCTCCGCCCTTCCTCCACCACCGTGCTCGTCTCGGCGTCAAAGTCGCTGCCCAGGCCCTGCCACGTCCGCTTCGACCGCAGGTACTCGGCGCCAGGACTGGCTACGCCGTTGATGCTCGCCAGCTCGCCGACGATCCGCTTCGCCAATGCCCCTGGCCGGCCCTCCAGGCTGCTGCTGCTTGCGTCGTCGCCTCCGCTGGCTGTGCCGTCGTTTGCTGCGCTCCGGATGGTGAGCTGCATCGGTCGGCTGTGGCCGACGAGTTTGCCGGTCCGGAGGTCGAATTGCGGCGGAAGAGACTCTTCTCCGTCGATCCCATCCTCGACATTCTTTGGGGCATCGTCGTCGCCATCCTGCGCCTCACCGGCACCGACCTCGTCCAAGGACGCCTGCCCTTTTAGCTTCTCGATGCCCCCCCACCACTCCCCGCCCCACGTCCTCTCCTCCTCGCCCATCAGCGCCACCTCCATTTCAAACGGCGTCACCACCGGCCGCCAGTATCCGGCGTCCTCCTCGATGAGCCCGCTTTCCCAGCATCCGACTACTACCCAGCCTTCGACCTCGGAAAAGTTGGCCAGCTTGGCCGGATTGAGCTTGCCCACGACCACCGTGTAGCTCTTCTTGCCGGCGCGCGCGATGCGCTCCCGCAGCAGGTCAACCGACGACAGGTAGTTGGACACGGAGAGCGTGTTGACGAGGATGCCGACGACGCCGGCGGAAGCGAGCGACAGCACGCGCGCGAAGCGCCGGCGCAAGAGACCGGCTGTGCGGAGCGTCGGGTTGTCGAGGCTGGGGGAGGCGGGGGAAGACGTAGAGAGGACGTGGAGGGAGGCGAAGCGCGACTGCAGGGCGAGGAGCAACGAGGGCGGCGGGTCCGAGACGTGGAAGAGCGAGTATGTCCGAAGCAATTCTTGCTCCCTCTGGGGGCCGGATATCCTTCGGTTCGGTATGACGCCCGCGGGATCCCGCACTACCTCTGTCGCCACCACGTCTGCGTACCCTAGCGCATTCAACCCCTCGACGAGCCCGCGCACGTGGTCCTGGTACGTCAGGTCCGCCATCACGACCACTCTGGCCGCCTTGTCGCCAAACTCGGCCGCAAACTCGCGGAGGACCGCCTGGTGGTCAAGCTCGTGCGACGTGTAGACATAGATGACAGGCAGACGGCTCGTCGGACTCAAGCAGGTGCGGCCATAGTGCACCACCACGTCGGCGTCGGCGTGCTCGGCCGCAACCTCGTCGACGCAGCACGCGCTGTAGCTCGTGTCGGCCAAGATGTGGATTCTAGCCGCGACGTCTCCAGCCAGCTCGCGGCGCAGCGCCTCGACGACCCGCGGCGCGTCGACGAGCATGTGGTCGGGAAACTGCAAAGCAACGGTCCTCCAGCCGCCAGCGCGGACCTCGGCTGCCGTGCGCGCAGTCTCGTAGGTGGTGCCGAGTGCATCGTCGGAGAGGGTCGATGTGAGTATAGATTCGGCCGCGGGCACTTCGAGGATGTGGTCATCGGGCGTCGACAGCACCGGCGGGGCGGCGAGGTCGGACATGGTGCCCGCGATATGTTGGACGCCCCGATATTGGAATGCCGCAGGTGAATACGCGCGGAAGTATTTGAGTCGTTGCGGTAGTCAGACAGGTGCAGTGCAAGTGATGTTGGAGATTTCCGTCAATCCATCAACGACTTTTTGGCGGGGTTGACAGCCGCCTGTGCAAATGTGGGGTAGCTGTGCAAATTCTAGTGGTCTGCTGCAGAAATAGCGGTGCAAATTTGTGTGTTCTGTGACAATACCCGGCCTGAGATTGGTCCTTGGCTCTTTGCAAGTGGTTCGGCTTGAGGCGAAATGGAGTTCCCGCTACTCACATCTTCCCACTTTCTAACTGGAGACAATAGGACGCGAGGATAACCGTCTCTCGAAATGGCATCTGCCCTCAATTATAAGCGTGCGAACCACATGGAAACAGCAGTAAACGAAACATGATGCATGGCCATCCAAAGCACTTTCATCTTAGGGCTCCCCGTCTCTTCGATCATTACATGTATCCGCCGTCTCTGACCCCTAGATTCAGTTTTTCTTCCCGTGGTTTCTATCTAACCCCATCTCAAGCTCGGCATTTAAACTAAGTGAACCCATTGTTAGAGCAAGCAAAGCCGAAGAAGTCTGGAGAAAACTCACGGCAGGCTTCAAAGTCAACAGGTATGAACTTCCACGGGGCGTCCGTGTCGCTGTTGACGCGCTGAGAACGGTGATGCTCGACTCTCTGGTACAGACTGTGGAGTGAAATGTCCCGACTTTTGACAATCTCCTTCAGGTATTCCATGGACTTCTGCGAAAGTCCGTCAAAGAAAAGCACCAACTTCCATTCAGGGACTTCCAGGGACCGAGAAACGCGTGGACACAGTGTCAAAACTCTGCCGATATCTCTTAGATAGCCCAGTACGAGCGATAGTCGAAGCTTCTCTAGAGGGATCCGCCTGAGAGCCCAGTATGGGAATGCTTCGAGCTCTTGGCCATTGCGAACTCCGTCGAGATGCCATCGACGCAGACTCTGCCAAAGCTCGTAAGCCTCATCATAGTTGTCACCATAAGGGTTCCAGGCGCAAAGATCGTTGACGGCGTTGTCGATACCAATTCTGATTTCAGCAGCGGTCAGACCCAAAGACCCTGATACTTCCTCGGGCTGGTACCCGGACCGCGTGGCAGTAGACATTGGTGCTAAAACTTCAACGAGATGATCTTTACGATAACGAGAATAGGAAACGAGAATGAGGCAAATGAGCTTCGTATGGTTTGAGTAGTAAGCTGAGAAGAATAGGGATGAAGGTCGCGGATTATTTATTGTTGACGCGGTGCGCGACGCATGGCGCTGCAGTTGGTTGCGACGCGACGTTCAATCCTTGTCGTCTGCAGGTTTTGGGGTAAAGCAGGTTTTGGAGAGGGAAACGAATGCTGAGGCTGAAGCGGCCCGGCAACTATCAATTACATGACAAGGGAGAGTGTACCTGCTCGGTGCATGCGCATCATATCTACGCTCCTACGAAGTCGCTATGCGATCGGACGTTGGCTGGTCATTGTTGGTTACCTTATAAACTCCATGTTTAGCTTGATAGACTACCAGAACAAGCGTCGCATCTCGTGCGGGTAAGGCAAACCGTTGCCTTGGCCTGCGAATGAAAACTAGAATGCTGCCGTTATCTACATGTACGAAGTAGGAGGCATAGACACATCGAGGTGGTGGCAAGCGGCTCAAGTAATCGCAGTGACATCCATTGTACCGAGTGCGCACAGGCATCCATGGGCGCATTCGAACGTGCCGAGCAGGGCATTAGGCGTCCGTATTAGGCAACAGCGTCCCACGCCAGTTCCTGCAGGTTGCGCTGCTGGACGTTTCGATGTTTACTGTATTCACGATGTAATCCAGTCCAATGGGGTCTGTCATGCCGCATCACCTGGTCACCAAGGAGCTCAGATTGTCATTCTATATGCCACCAGACGAACGAGTATACATCTTCGCTGATGCTCTGATGCGCGGTCTGTTCATAAGACTTGATACGAATATCTAGCCATGGACCATTGTCAGTCATGCGCTAGCGCTACATGTACGCAAGCCAGTTGGGCCAATCTCTGCCTGTTATCGCTTTTTGAGGTTAGTAAGAATGGTGAAACTACGAATATAGTAAAAAGTAGCTAAGCTTCTCTGCACAATGAACACGGTTGCTCTGCAGATAGGCGGCGCACTACGACCTTGGCTCGGAGAGCTTGGCCTTGGGCAATGAGTGCCAATCTGAGGTTCGAGTAGGCTTTTGCAAATGGCTGACCTACTGTGCGTAAGGTCTGGAAGTGCCATTGCGGTACGTGATGGAACTCACTTGAGCGTTTCATCAAGAGTCAAGAGATCTCCTGCCTCCAGAGCAGACTTTGTCTCTTTCGCGAGTACATACGGCCATACCTGCTAGACCACATGGGATCACTTCAAGCTCTTTGCCCGCGTCTAGTATGTATATCTTTTGGCGCCATGTGCCCCCACTTTTGATCCGAATCTAGAGCACGGCGTAACAGGCCATCGGCCTCGGTTGTGGCCCGCATTCAACTGCCTGCCCTTTCCATGGCCCAGCCCATCCGATAGGGAGATACGAGAATGGCAGTGATTGCCGCCTGCTATGCGAAATGAACTTCTTGAAACTGGCAGGATATAAAATATGGGTGTGGTCCTGTCTGACATCGTGGCCAGGGACATGAACAATCCACGTCACCACGACTCTGATTGGGTCTTTTGCAGTAGGCCAACGATGTGAAGCATGAGAGAGAGAGAGACCCCAACGCTCTCCGGATTTCCCTCACAATGTTTTACTCTTCACTCTTAGGTCCAGGGTGTTCACAATTGCCATTGGATGCTATTGGAGGCTGCTTAGATGGGGATCTGAACACCAGCCTAGCTTCCAATCTGCTCGTAAGCCCCCTTATTCGCTAATATGAGCAAGCATCATACCAGCTGAGCGGCTTCGGATTTTGCTTGAGATCGGCAACTCGTCTATGCAGATTCAAGGCGTGTGCTTCCTGCGCGGCCAAGGTAAGAACGCCAGGCGCGATTACAAACTTTTGTTTCATGTGCGTCGACGACTCGACAGCATAGTCGAGGTGCATGGCTGTTTGCTTCGAGCTGCATGAGCGGGGGCAAGCACCCACCCGCAGTCGACGGCCATACGAGTTGGCGCCAAATCTCGGCCGAGGGCGCCAAGTTTGAGATTGACAAGGTGTAGATCAGGAGCCGCTGCAGAAGATCTGCAAGCGCACACTGGCAGAGCCTGTTGGTCGTGAAGCGACCTGCTTTTAATCCGCACAATGTATGTGGGCGCGATAGCTCGCCACAAGGTCAACCGCATATAACCTCGCAGGCTGCGATGGCTCTGGGCCTGGGATTCTGCGTCCTTTTCGTCCCAAGGTTTTCACTCACCATCCATCCGTGAAAAGGGATTAGGCCAACTAAGTCAATGACCCATGGGAACCGAACGGGCTGCTTTTCTCCCGCGACACATGCAAGTTGACTGTGTCAATCGTCAATCCCAAAAAGGCAAGTACGTGTATGCACGGTCCGCGCCTCGAGCCGGCGCCACGGGTCCCGCCGAGTCCCAATCTGGCAAAATCACGGCCAACAGACCCAGCACTCCAAATCCATGCGGCCGCATATCAGGTGGCCACCCTCGCCTGGTCCTGGGAACTCGTACCCAAAACCATAACTTGCTATACCCGCGAAGTAAAGCACGATGCAAAAGTGATTCAAGGCAAAAGAGTCAAAAAGTAGAGCACATACAGCAGCCGGTATTCGCTGGTCGTCACCGACCCAACTACTAATCTGCCCCTTACTAGCTTAACTAAGGGAGAGCGGACGGGATCCCGTGTGTTCTAGTAGGTATGGCCGTATGTACCAGCCTCTGAACAGCTTTAGTATATACCAGACACGATCCCTGCTTTGACCCACTGCAGCACCGCAGCAGACTCATAGCTGTCGCTGTTACGCCTGATTGTATATACTCTGGTGTCAATATGGGGTTACGACGAACTCGACAACGGCTGCGCCGTTACTAAGTCGTGTGACCACGCTCATTTTGGCTGTTGATGCCGCCGCATGCATCCACTGCTTCCTTGGACTCGCAGGTCTGGGCATGTAACACTGACGGCGTCTGCATTGCGCTTGCCTCTTCTCCCTTTCCTCTATCCTCCTCTTCGCGTCGAACTTTAAGAAGCCATGCCCCAATCGTTTCGTCTTGTCTCTCTCGTTGTCTTTCCCCTCTTCGTCGTCCCAGATCACACGAAAGAGCACCATGGACACTCGTGAGAAAGGCAGCCACTTTCTCGAGGGCAAAACCATCTTCGTAGCCGGCGGCGGTGTCGCTGGCCTGGCCTTTGTTGCCGGCTTCGCAAAACTCTGGAACCCAGCACTGAAGCCGCCGAGCATCGTCGTGTATGAGCGCGACCCCCGGGACGACCACCTCCGGCGCGATGCTGAGAGCTACACTGTATCACTTTCCGGGTATACCGAGGCCGGCGGGCTAGTGGCGCTCCGAAAGCTCGGCCTTCTTGACGACGCTTTTGCCGAATCAATTTCCGGGCTTGATGGGACCGGATGCTTCAAGATCTGGGGCCCCGGTTGGCGGGAGCATCTGTCCAGGCGGCGGAAGCTCGTGCACGGCTTGCCCACGGGCAGCATCCGCATCTCCCGCAAGCACTTGCGCCGCGTGCTCGGCAATGCTGCCAACTCATGGGACCCAAGCCACATCCAGTGGGAGTCGCAGTGCGTGTCTGTGAGGCGGCTGGACCACACGGGTCGATTGAGGGTCGAGATCCGAAGCGGGGCAGAAGGTGAGGCGGTGTTGATAGAGAAGGACTGCGACCTGCTGGTAGCGGCCGATGGGGCAAGCAGCAAGCTGCGAGCGTATTTACGTCCGCACGACAAGCTACAGTACTCGGGCGCTGTGCTTCGGGGTGGGTTGTCCAAGTTTGATGGTGGCATCCCTGACCCCCCCGGCCAGAACTGGGGCTTCGTCATCTCGAACACGGGCGTCTCCTGCTTCGTCTCGCCCGTCGACAACAACACCATTCTGTGGGGTGTCGGGCATCTCGAGCGTGATGCAGTACCTGAGCTCGACCGAACTTCGGACAAGGCTGTGCAAGCAGTCATAGATCGGGGCATGGAGCTGGGCTCTCGCCTACACGAGCCCTTCCATACGATGGCATCGCGGACAATCCCCGAGACGGTCATGTGCATCAACGCAAAGGACAAACCGCCCTTTCGCCATGACGACATGGCCTCCATGCCCGTCATCTTCATTGGCGACAGCAACCACGCCGTCAGCCCGTTTGCCGGCTTCGGCGCCAACCTGGCCTTGTCCGACGGTTGGGACCTGGCCGAGCAGCTTTGCCTTGCAGCGTCGCTGGAGGATGGAGTGGCTGCGTATGACCGAATCAGCGAGCCGCGCGCGAGGAAGATACTTGAGAGCTCACACAGGAATTTGCAGGCAGGACACAGCACTGGTTGGCGGTACTGTGTATTTTGGGTGATGCTGTGGATTGCTCAGTGGAGTGGGTGGCTATTGGGCAGGTGAAGCTGTCAAGTACAACTTCGTCAAGGCGCACTGTCCCTTGATGAACACAGGTAGTACAAACAGCGATGGCCGCTCGACTTTGGCAGTCCATCTCGGCTTTTTAAATGCCTGCACCTCAATATTCTCAATGCCTTCGTGTTCGCACCAGAAACGAGAGCGGAAGAAAAGCCTACAGCGCGCCGATGCCACCTGCAGTACAGGGTAGGCTGAAGGTTTGCACAGTGCCGGCGCACAGTCGATGCGGGCGCCGCACCACTTTACGCGACAAGCTGCAGGAGCCATGGGCATCTGGTGGACGCGACCTGCCAACGCGACGCGGGTCGTGTCGGATCTCTTCTCTTCTCTCCACGTCCACCAGAAACCTCTCGTCTCTCCTTTCAGCGTGCCAGTTCCTGCCATTGTGTCTTGCAATCATCGTCCTCTGGCGTCACTGTGTGTTCGTTGCCTTTTCTGTAATCGAAGCAGCGCGCTCCTACCGTTGCAACCCTCGACTCGACCCAGTCCCTCGCGCACGGCCTCGACGATTTCTCACGACTGATCTCCGACGCGTGAGGCATAGTCACCATGGCGGGTGACAAGGCCAGCACCTCGGCGCGCACGCCCGCGAGGCCGCCGCCTAGCTTGGCTGCCTCGGCCTCCTCGAGCAAGCAACGCTCCATCGTTTCCTTCTTCCAGAAGTCCTCGCCTGCCGCCTCCACGACGTCCTCGTCCGCCGCCCACGAAAAGGTGTCCCCCGACCCTCACCGTTCCTCGTGTCTGCAAGAAACCACCAAGGCCAACTCTCTTCCCAAGACCAAGCTCAAGCCCTCGGCGAAGCTGTCGACTCCAGTTCCAAGTAGCGACGTGCCGGAGCCCCCTAGCTCTCAGGGCAACGAGAACGACTGCGCGTCCAAGCCGACCACGTCGCCGACGACAATGACCTCGCAGCTCAGGACTAGCCACTCGGCCACGCCCAAGCCCGGCGGCGGCGTGAGCCCGTCTCGCAAGGTGCGCACCCCGAAAAGCTGCACCTACTGTCTGACTCTAAACCATGTCTTTGCAGGCCAAGAAAGTCGTCAGCTACGCCGAGTCCTCGGATGACGATGGCGAGCCATTCGCATACGGGACTGCTTCCCAGTCACGACGTCGTGGTAGGGCGCGGCCTGTTCTCAGGGAAGAGGACGACTACGGCGAGAGCGATGCCGCCGCCCAAGAGGAGCAAGTAGATGGTCTGCGCTTTCAACCCCGACTGGGTTCCAGAGAATCAAGACGCTGACCGACACAGATGACATTGAAGACTTTGTAGTGTCGGACGAGTCGGACGAAGACACTCCCCAATCGAAGAAGCGCAAGCGAGCATCGAAGCCCCCAACCTCTCGAAAGCGCTCCAACGTGTCGCCTCCAACGAAACGTCAAGCCTCGCCAGCAGTTGACGAGGATGCCCCTATGGATGATATGCCATCGACTTCCACGGCAAGTCAGTGGAACTACGACCCCGAGTCCGCCGAGAAGCGCCCAGTCAGCAAGCCAGCCGATCGCGCCGCCCGGGATCCAAAGATCAAGGAGAAAGCGCACACGAGGGAACCCGAGGACCGCTACCCCTGGCTGGCCAAGATCCGAGACAAGGAGAAGCGAGCTCCGGGCGATCCAGAGTACGATTCGAGGACCATCTTCATTCCTCCCATGGCTTGGGCTAAGTTCTCGCCCTTCGAAAAGCAGTACTGGGAGATTAAGCAGAACCTCTGGGACACCATTGTCTTCTTCAAAAAGGGCAAGTTTTACGAGCTGTACGAAAACGACGCGACTATTGGGCACCAGGAGTTTGACTTTAAAATGACCGACAGGGTCAACATGCGCATGGTGGGCGTCCCGGAGAGCGTTCTGGATCACTGGGTCAACCAGTTCATCGCCAAGCAGTACAAGGTGGCGCGCGTCGATCAGATGGAGACGAATTTGGGCAAAGAGATGCGAGAGCGTCAGGACAAGAGTGGCAAAAAGGCGGACAAGGTGATTTCCCGCCAATTGGCCTGCGTCCTGACGGCAGGCACCCTTGTGGATGGCGGCATGCTCCAGGACGACATGTCCGCTTACTGTGTCGCCATCAAAGAGTCCATTGTCGACGGCTTGCCGGTTTTTGGTGTTGCTTTTGCCGACACTGCCACGGGCCGCTTCTACCTGTCCGGTTTCGTCGACGATGCCGACCTCACAAAGTTTGAGACGCTCATTGCGCAGACTGGGCCGCGGGAGCTTCTCCTGGAAAAGTCACGCCTTTCGACCAAGGCTTTGCGGATCCTCAAGAACAACACGAGCCCCACGACCATCTGGACCCATCTCAAGCCAGGAGTGGAATTCTGGGACGCAGACGTGTCGCGGAGAGAGCTCAACTGCGGGAGCTACTTTGCGACGGAAGACGGAACTGACGAGGCGTGGCCCGAAGCGTTGCAGGAATTCAAGGACGACGACACCGTCATGTCTGCTGTGGGCGCACTCGTTTCGTACCTCAAGTTCCTCAAGCTGGAGCGTCCGCTGCTCTCCCAAGGCAACTTTGAGAAGTACAGTCCCATTCAAAAGAATGGAACGCTGATCCTGGACGGGCAGACGCTGGTCAACCTCGAACTGTTTTCCAACACTGCTAATGGAAGTTCCGAAGGGACATTATTCAGCCTACTTAACAAGTGCGTGACACCCTTTGGAAAGCGCCAGTTTCGACAGTGGGTTGCTCATCCATTGTGCGACATTTTGCGCATCAATGAGCGGCTCGACGCCGTGGAGATGCTGAATGCGGACCCCTCTGTTCGCGAGCAATTCGCGTCGCAGCTGGTCAAGATGCCAGACTTGGAGCGACTCATCTCCCGCATCCACGCGGGGGCATGCAAGCCGGAAGACTTTGTGCGCGTCCTGGAGGGCTTTGAGCAGATAGAGTACACAATGAGCCTCCTCGGCGCTTACAAAGGCGGCAACGGGCTGGTGGACCGACTCGTCTCATCGATGCCCGATCTCGAGGAGCCTCTCAGCTACTGGAGGACGGCGTTTGATCGCCGCAAGGCGCGGGAAGAGAAGCTTCTTACCCCAGAGCGGGGCATCGACGATGATTTTGACCAGAGTCTCGACCGAATAGACGACATCAAGGGGCAGCTCAACGAGCTTCTTGGCAGCAAGAAGTCGGAGCTCAAGTGCAAGACACTCAAGTTTGCAGACGTTGGCAAAGAGATTTACCAGATAGAAGCGCCCAAGAGCGTCAAGGTCCCCACGAGCTGGAGGCAGATGTCGGCCACGCAAGCCGTCAAGCGCTGGTACTTTCCGGAGCTGACGCAGCTTGTCCGGGAGCTTCAGGAGACGGAGGAGACGCACTCCCAGCTCGTGCGGGAGGTGGCGTCCCGGTTCTTCAAGAAGTTTGACGTCGACTCCGAGACCTGGCTGCGGGCTATCAAGATTGTTGCCCAGCTGGATTGCCTCGTCAGTCTCGCCCGAGCGTCTGCATCCATTGGACAGCCCAGCTGCCGCCCGCAATTTGTCGATGAGGAACGGAGTCTAGTCGAGTTTGAAGAGTTGCGTCACCCGTGCATGCTGAACACTGTCGACGACTTCATCCCCAACGACATCAAGCTTGGTGGTGACCAAGCCAAGATCAATCTGCTCACCGGTGCCAACGCGGCTGGCAAGTCTACGGTTCTCAGGATGGTGAGTCCCTCTGCTTTTGCATTCGAGTACAACGACTAATCTCGTGCAGTCCTGTGTCGCCGTCATCATGGCCCAGATTGGTTGCTTCGTCCCAGCCGTGTCGGCGCGACTCACGCCCGTGGACCGAATCATGTCTCGCCTCGGCGCCAACGACAACATCTTTGCGGCGCAGTCGACCTTTTTCGTGGAGCTGTCCGAGACCAAGAAGATTCTGTCAGAGGCAACGCCACGTTCGCTGGTGATTCTGGACGAGCTCGGCCGCGGAACGAGCTCGTACGATGGCGTGGCGGTTGCGCAGGCCGTCTTGCATCATGTGGCGACGCACATTGGGTGCGTGGGCTTCTTCGCGACGCACTACCACTCCATTGCGACGGAGTTTGAGAACCACCCCGAGATTCGAGCACGGCGGATGCAAATCCACGTGGACGCCGCGGAGCGCAGGGTCACGTTCCTGTACAAGCTGGAAGACGGCGTGGCCGAGGGCAGCTTCGGCATGCACTGCGCAGCCATGTGCGGCATATCCAACCGCGTCATCGAGCGCGCCGAGGTGGCGGCCAAGGAGTGGGAGCACACGAGCCGGCTCAAGGAGAGTCTGGAAAAGGCCAAGACGGGGTGCTACATTCCGCTGGGCATCTTGAGCGACATTGGCGCGCTGCTGGGCGACAAGGGCGATGTGGGCGACGCGGGCGTGGAGGTGCTGTTGAGGGCCATTGAGTGCCTGTAGACTGTCTGGGAGATGCTGGCGATGGCTGGGACACGAGGGGACTTTTGGGAGGAATCGGGTCTGTCGCCGGTGGACGAGATTACTTGCCTGGGACGCTGGGTTTCAACGCGAGGGGCGCTCTGGAGGTCACGGAAAAATGAGCGCCAGATGATGCGAATGGACAAGGTTGACTTTTACTCTTCACTGTCCGTTATGTTTCAGCGATTGGCTCGCCGGGCCAGCAAAGTCGGGGTCAGAGGTCAAGTACCTACAAAGAGCTCATGGACACAAAACCGCGAACCCGCGAACAAGCTTGATGCTACTTCCTCTAGTGATGAGTATATGTCGCAATGCATTGTTGTAAAAGCAAGCAACACTTCTGGAAGACACAGACTAGAGTCCCAAGCTGACCAGAAACGACATCTTCTTATCCATTTCCCCTTTCCCTCATACTTGCCATCTCCCCCTTCCCTCGCATCGTATAACCAACCTCTTCAGCACCAGCAACTTACGACTTGCTGCTGCGGAGCCTAGCCGATCTCCTGGGCGGCGGCCCCTCGGTGGGTTTACTCGCGGGGTTGGGTCTTGGCTTTGTGGGGAACGAGGAAGCTTTCTTGACCGACTTGCGGCCTTTGCGGCCAGCCCTTGCTGGCGGAGATGGCGACGGAGCCGGAGCTGGGATGGCGGGTTTGTCGGCAGGAAGGGGATCGAGCTTGTCGGACGGGGGTGAGTCCTTCCTGGGGAGAGCCTCTCTGCAGAGGAGACCGTCGCTCGAGTCCGCGTCCGTCTCGTACCGGTACGCGAGGTCAAGCTCCGACACATGTTGCCGCTTGCGTCGCTTGCGCTGCCGGGCGGCTTCCATATCTTGAGCGTTGCCGTCGTAGGACGCGTTCGAGGTGCCGGGGTGCAGGCTGTCGGCGGAGTCTGAGTCGCTGCTATACTCGTACTTGGAGTCGTCTGGGCGGCGGCGGCGCTTACGACTGCCAGTATGGCAGCCATCTTTGACGCTCGGGAGGATGTCGTCGTGGTCGTTGCAGTTGTCATCACCGCCATGAGGGCCGTGTTTAGGCTCTGTGCTCAGCTCCTGCTCGCAGCCTGGTTCTTTACGCCCCAGCAAACGGACAGGCGGCTCGCTCAACACCCGCCGAGGCTCCGGGACCGTGAGAATCGACTGCACCGAAACAACACTCTGCCCCGCAACACACGTCTCAATGTGCCGCGTGTTGTGGTACCAGTCGGCCTGCGCGTGGCCCTCCCAGAAGCACAGGCCGCAGTGCGGGCAGAAGCGGCCTGGCTGCGCGCCGTAGCCCCGACAGCTCGCCTCGTGGGCCTCGCGGCCGCCGCGGAGGAGGGCACGGCAGTTGAAGCCGCACCGTCGACAGAACTGGTCATTGCCGACGGACGAGGTGTCGTGACCGCACGAGATGGCTGGCCCGTTGCAGCGCCCGCTCCTCGCGGCGTCGAGGGCGCTGTACCAGCGATAGCCGCCGCATTGAGAGCAAAAGGTGCAGTGCGAGCCGTGGTAGATTCCTGGAACGCAGTGGCGGTCGTGATACGCTTGCTCGGTTCCGCTGAAGAATTGCGTTCTATCGCGGCCGCACCGGTCGCAGAATCCTTGATTCGCGCCGTACAGAGTTGAGAGACTTGTAGAGCCTCGCCAGTAGTCATCATCCTCGCTGACGTCCAAACGGCGCGCGGTAGTCGGAGGCGGCGGCGCAGAGTAGCGGGAGGTCATCCATAATGTCGATGGTTCCCTTTTCAGCCCAATCAGCGCCGCAGCGCTGCCGTCGTGCCGGATGACAGCTGTACTCTTGCTGGGCGATGCTGGCGTTGTTGGCTGTGGCGTTTCACGAAGGCATTCAGGGGCTGCGTCGTGATGCTCGGGATCAGCATCGCCGTGCAGAGCGGGCGCGCACGATGGGAAGACAGTCGACCCTCTATGTTCAGCAGCGTATCTGCCACACATTGTCGTCACATATCCTTCAGCAGCCCGCCCGTATCGCGGGCCCCAGACGTTGCTCCGTGCAATCTGCCGCCTCCAGTCCCACGTCGCCGGCGACCAGATGTTGACCTCGACATTCCTCGTCGGTAGCTGCGCCCTGATACTGAACCACTCATCATCTGTAGTGCATGGCCCGACAAAGAACGTCGACGCCTCAATGTGCGGACTCGTGTGAGGCAGCAGTGCGCGGATGCTGACCTCGTGCAAATGGGGCTCGTACACGATACCGACGCCACCACCCTTGCTCTTCACAGCGCGCGACAGGTCGACGACGGCGGCGCGGAAGTCCTCGACAGATGAGGCCAGCGTCGGCAGCGGGTGCATTAGACGCTCCTGCGGTGGAACGTGAGAGGGCCAGCCGGCGCGCATATGCACGTCGTCCGAGTCGTACTGCGGGCAGAGCACGATGAAGCGCGGCGCCATGTCCACGAAGCGGGCGAGCGCACAGCAGACCTCTTGGGGGTGCATCAGGCCCTGTTTCATGGCTGCCTCGGACATGGGCACAAGGACCGTCTCCTGGCGCCGGTCGACGCGAGCCGGATGGCCGAGCGTCGCATCGCCGGAAAGCAAACGTACTTGGGTTACGCCAATGGCCTCGCTGCCGAGAAAGTGCGTGACCATGCGGCGCAGATGTAAGATGGAATTTGGCAGCTGGTGTGCCCCGGGAGGTGGCTTCAGGTCCGTGATGCTGACAACGTTGACGATGCCAGGCGTGGTGAGATCCGGATAGAAACCTGGCAGCACGAGGGCCATTTGCTTTGGGAGCAGGGGATACTGCCTGAGCAGGACGGCCGGGGCCTCGCGCTGCTTCTGCTGCTGCTGCTGCGGGCGCATTGCCTGGATATCGCTGGGCCGTGGGGCCACGGCGCCATAGGAGCGTGAAAAGGAGGACGTCGCCGGCTGGGGTTCCGAGGCCCTGGTCAGGTGGAGGACAGCGTGGTGATGGTCTTGGGAGTCGCCGCAACACCCGAGCAGGACATTCACGGCCGTCTGAATGTAGCGCGTGTACGGGCCAGCGTCCCAGGGGCTGGTGTGCGGTCCGGTCGGGCCCGTCGTCTTGGGATAGGAGACATATGCCGATGAAGGTGGTCCGCCGCTCAGCGGCTGGTTGACATCCGTGCAAGTGTACTTGATCTGGGCAACGTCGGCCTTGAACTGGCCTTCTGTCGGCTTCCACAGGGGCGGCGTCTCTTCTCCCTCGAGGCGGACAAAGAGCGCGCAGCAGGTGGCCGGATGCTCGGAGACTCCGACCTCGTTATTCAGACCCCAGTGCGCCGCAATGTAGCTTGCCGCCTCGCCCTCCATGCCCAGCGTGTCGGTCATCTCGACGAGCGTGGCCGAGCGTGCCTTGAAGTGCACGAGGACGTACGTCGCCATCGAGCCGGGCGGTAGGGAGAGGAGCTTCTCCACCGCGGCTTCGAAGGTGTCGGCGTCGTCGACGAGGAAAGGCACAGCGCCCTGGAAGCCATGCAGCACGACCCAGTTGTCGGTAGAGTTGGAGGAGGACGGCTCTTCGCTGTCGCTGTATGGGAATTCGTCCCCTAGGCCTTCGTCGCTGTAAGTGTCGTACTCGCTTTCATCTCTGCAGTCGACCGCCTCGGTCCAGCCGTCGCCGCCGCCGTTGACTTGCAAGCGGAGTGCCGTCTCATCCTTTGGGAGAGTCGCATGTGTGTCACCTAGTCCGTGTTGGCCTCGATGTTTGTCAGGCATGGTCTTTGGTTGGCGCCCCTGAATCTGTCTCGCCGCGCGGTTTTTGCCCTCTTGTAGGGTCTGTCCCGGTGTCTCCAAGGTCTGCGATCCCGGCTGAAGATCCTCCTCAAGCGAGGACCTGTGAAAGTCGTCGTTTGAGAGAGCACCTCTCTCTGATCATGCGCTGTCTGCTGAGCACTCGGCTGCAGTCTCGATGCTACTATTCTGGGGCGCGATTGGTGGCGCAAGCGGTAAGAAGTATAAACTTGCCGCCTTCTGTCTCGGAGATGTGAAGAAATGAAAGGTATCTTGCTAGGAAATCGTCATGGAGGAGAGAAATTCTCGTACATAGTGTGTGCATACTAACAATACGGCAGTGAATGGACTGGCGTCGTTATTGTCGTGACGCGACTGCTGGAGCGACTCACCGTTGTATTCCGGTCTCAGGCAGAAATAAATTGCGCAAGTGCGTCGAGACTGACGGACGAAGCACCTCTTTGAAGAGTTGAGCAGACAAAGAAAAGGCACAGTGATGGTGATGGGCATGACGCCTACGACAATGGCTGAGTGATGAAGCATTGAACGCCGAATGTGCAACACGCCATTGGCCAATGCTTTGAGGTGCATTGTTCCAGGGGCTTGAAAATAGTTGCATCCCGCGCGTTCTTTGTCCAAAGAGATGGTGAGACGCATGCAATAAAGGAACGGGCAAGAAGACGCCGACCTTTGACTCCATCGGACGACGGGAAGTAAAGTCGGATGGAGCCCACTTGGGACCATCTACTTCAGACGAAACTATGAGAGCAGCTCGGTTTTCCAAGTCAAATTTTGAAGATGATGCTATGCTGCAAGTGCCAGATGACCACGAGTGAGTGAGCCGGCTTGCGCAACTTCGGGAAACAGGTCCCCGGCGTCGGACAATCAGAACATCGCCAAGGAGGATTTCTAGATGAACATGGAGGTTTGTCTTGTCAAAGGAGCTCCAACAGGAAGACGACATCATCGATGATTGCGGCACGACGGCGAACCTTTTCACGTAGTCGACGACCAGGACATCAATCGAAAGTCGCGAGGAGCGCGTCGGCAGCTCAGGCCCCGTATGTGATTCGTAGAGAGCTTTTTGACCCTCGTAAATGGAGCCTCGGTACGAGTGGAGTGTCGAGTTGACGCGAGATGGACGACGGCGAATCGAACATGGAGAGGGGCTCCACTTTGGAAACGCCCGAGATGTGGATGCAGCTGGAAACCTGCTACTCGACATTGCTTTGCTCAGCATCTTTCAGACCCTCGCGTTCAGGGTGCGTCGAGTCGTACCAGACAGGTGAAGATGTGGGTGTCTGGGTGTCACTGTATTTTTGGCAACCGCGGGCTGACGCGATCATGGAAGGGCCTTGCAGAAGCACGGCGCCGTTGCAGCCGTCCACTGCTGCTCGTAGATTGCTTTGCCGGAAACGAGCCACGCCACTCGACGCCCGTCCGTGTGCTGTCACGTCTCTCCACTGTGGCGGCAGGACGGGAGCGAGGGCGGCTGTACGTACAGGTAGTCGGTTGGCGTAGGAGCCCCCGTCTCGTCACGTATTGTTATCGATGCTCGACTCGTGGACATCGCAGGTGCTGATGGCAGCGGGCTGCCTCTGCTCTATCATAGAGGGCCCTGCGATGCCGCGACTGACCAGAGGCGAAGACGGCGGCGGCCCACGCGACCGCTGACCGAGGTCCACAGACATTGGTCCCCCCAAAGAGGCCAAGCGAAAGCCAAGACGGGCTAATGATAAGCGACGCCAGGCGCATCGCCGATGGGAGTGGGTTTCCGTCGACCGGGCGAATTGAAGGCAGAGTGAGGCCCCCGCGAAGGACGAATCGAGGGGGGGAGCGCCAGGCAACGTCGGTCGCGTTAGTGCGGCAAAGCCTGCTGGCCGGCGCCCTGTAAGATTAGGCGGCGAGGCCTGATACATGCGCAGGGCGAGTCTAGAACACCCGCCAGCGCCCGAAGCGGCAAGGCGCGCGCGAAGGCTTGGCCCGCCCCTCCCACCCCTGCCTGCCTGCCCTGGCACCAGACCTAGCACGTCGTCCAGCGCACCCGACCTCTCAAGCTTTCGGCCCGCCCGGGGGTCCCGTCCCACACTCCGCAGGCCGTTGCGACGACTTACAGGTACTCAGGGCCCGTCTCCGCCGAATCTGCGCTGTACCTGTACCTGTAAGTCGCCCCCGGGGGGCCCCGCACCCACGCTGACAGCCACCTCAAGCAAGCCCGAGTCGCTGGCTCATCGCGAACCCCCCGTCGGTCATTCATCCATCCATCCATCCATCTGCCTCTGCTTATCCCTACTCGTACTCGGTGCACACGCACATCCTGACAGACACACCTCCTCGTCACTCCTCGACACGGCTGCCGGCGCGTCATCTCGTCCTCGACCGCGAGTCTCTCCCCCCCTCGTCCTCGCGCGCCAAACGAGTGCCTCTGCACAGCGCACCTCCGACGACCATCGCCATCTCCATCTCGTCGCCTCACGCCTCGCCGCCGCCCAGCCCAGCCCAGCCCAGCCCAGCAAGCACAGAATGCTGCGCAGGCTCCAATAGACGACGTCGCCCCTCGCTCTCTCGCGAGCAGGCATGCTGCGTCGCGGCCCTGGCCCTCGTTCATCCCCGGTACTCTGGCCACGATGAGAGTCGCCATCCGCGAGCAGCTCGCCGCCCTCGTCATCTTGGCCGTCCTCGTCGCCCTCGCCATCGTCTCGGTCCCGACATGGATCTACGTCCACAGCTTCGTCGTCGACGTCGAGTCCGACGGCCTCTCCCTGACGGCCTCGCTCAAGGCCTCGCGCATCGCCTCCGAGATTGACCTCCTCGGCACCCTCTGCCAGACCATCTCGACGCGCATCCTGCTGCAAAAGTCCATTGTCAACTTCTACAACAAGAATGCCTCCGACCCCTTTGCCGATGCAGTCTCGGACCTGCAGAGTGCCATGAGCACCAGCGATGTTACCGGCCTGCTGCAAGCCCGCCTGTACTCGCGCAACTCGACGGGCGACGCCTCCGGCCTCCTCAACGCCACCGGCAGCGGCGTCGGCAAGCAGTTCAATAACATCCTGCTGCCCCACCTCACCCCCAATGGATCCAAGGTCAACCTCAGCGACACCGAGTTTGGCTACCCGCCCGCCCTCTACCCCAACATCACCTACAAGCCCCTCGGATACGCCAACCCCCACGAGCCCTCGACCCCCGCCGTCGGCGTCTACGCCTTCCCCGAGACCAATGTCAAGCTCAACGAGAACGGGGGGCTGCTCCTCGGCCCCCTCATCATCAACGAGACTTTTGCCCTCATCTCGCTCACCACTCCCATCAGGTCCCTCAACAATACGGGCTTCATTCTCGGCTACATGACCGTCGTCGCCTCGGCCGCCACCCTCGTCTCTATTCAGACGTCTCGCGAAGGCCTGGGCTCCTCCGGCATCGTTCTCCTCGTCGGACCCAGCCACCCGTCCAACCGGTTCAACTCGTCCGTAGGCCCCAGCAACGGTACTTGGTCCCCCCAAAGGGACGCCCTGGCCGAATCTGGCGCCCGCCTCGTTCTTCCTCCAGTCAGCCCCGACGGACAGGGCGACCGCCACACTGACCGCGACTGGGCAAGCGGCGACTACGGAAGCCCGTTTACCCTCAACCAGTATCCGAGCCTGGTCGATGTTTACTACAAGAACATTTCACAACCCAACAATGCTAGCAGTGCCTTGTCCACCACCAACGAGCAGGGCGCTCGCGTGGCCGTCGGTGTCGCTCGGCCCCAGAACATCATCGTCGACTGGGCCGTCGTCGTGGAAAAGGCCGAAGGCGAGGCCTACGGCCCCATTGACACGCTGAGGAAGATTCTCCTCGGGTGTGTCTTTGGCACTGCGGGCCTGATAGTGCTCCTCGTGGTTCCCTGTGCCCATCTCAGCGTCATGCCCATCCGGCGGCTCAAGTACGCGACGGAACAGTCCATCGCTCCGCCTGGCTACGAGGACTATGAAGATTCTGAGACCGAGGACCCGAGCTCGGCCGGCACCAACTCTGCGGGCTCCAGGAAGGGCATCTTCGCCAAGATTCGTCGCAAGATCAAGAAGAGAAAGAGAGCCATGACGCAGGCCGAGGTGGACTCTCATCGTCGCGTCTTCAAAATCCCCGGCCGCGTCGACGACCGAAGACATGTTGTTACTGACGAATTGACGGAGCTCACCCAAACATTCAACGAGATGACGGACGAGCTTCTGAAACAGTACACGTCCCTGGATGAAAAGGTTGCAGAAAGGACCCAGGAACTCGAGATAAGCAAGAGGGCCGCCGAGGCTGCGAATGAGAGCAAGACGCTCTTCATCGCAAACATCTCTCACGAGCTCAAGACGCCTCTCAACGGCATCATGGGCATGTGCGCCGTTTGCATGGAGGAAGACGACATCTTGCGCATAAAACAATCGCTCAAGACCCTTTACAGATCAGGTATGTTTGGCTCCTCTTGATGCCGCGCGTCCGATGGAGCCAAGGCACAGCTACTGACGAGACCACAGGGGACCTCCTACTTCACCTCCTCGAGGATCTCCTCAGCTTTTCCAAGAACCAGATCGGCCAGCAGGTCAGCCTCGAAGGCAAAGAGTTCCGCTTGGGCGACATTAGGTCACAGATGCTGTCCATTTTCGACAAGCAGGTGCGCGAGGGCAAGATAACTTTTAACGTGGCGTTTCTCGGCTCCGACCTGGAATATGCAGACCTGAACGCCAGTCCGACTCGGAGGAGCCTCGACCAGGGACTACCGGCCCTCGGTCCCGGAGGCATGGGTCGCCTCAAGGACGCGTACATCTGGGGTGATCAGCACCGAATTCTACAGGTCATCATCAACCTGGTCAGCAACAGTCTGAAATTTACGCCCGAAGGGGGTACGGTGGAGCTCAGGATTCGGTGCCTCGACGAGATTGATACGAACAGCGACGAGAGCCGCAAGTCGTCCATGTCCAAGACGGGCTCCGCGAGGGTCGGACGTAGCCGGCACCGGCACGGCTCCAGCTCTGCACACTCAGTCAGCTCCAAGGCCACGAATGCTACCGATGTCAAATCTGCTGGCGGCACGGCTCTCTCAATCAATCCCCTGGACCCCAAAGCCTCCCGTCACGTCTTCATCAGGGAGAGATCGCCGACGCCGCCACCGTCAAACGCCAGGACGTTCTTGTTCGAGTTTGAGGTCCAGGACAGCGGTCACGGCATCCCCGAACACATGCAAGAGAAGATTTTCGAGCCGTTTGTGCAGGGCGACCTGGGTCTGAGCAAAAAGTACGGCGGTACCGGTCTCGGGCTGAGCATCTGCTCGCAGCTTGCCAAGCTGATGGGCGGCTCCATCGGCATCAAGAGCACCCCGGGCGTCGGCTCGACCTTTACCATGCTGATTCCACTCAAGTACGTCAAGGACCGCGTGCCGAGCACCGCGTCGAGCAGTACAAAGTCTAGAGCCGGCAGCGTGGCGTCTGCCGGCGGCTCGACTCACCGCAACTCGCTCAGCAGCGTGACGGCGGCCTCTCCCGAGCAAAAAGTCGGCAACAATACCAAGTCCAGCGTCATGGAGGACAAACAGCCTCGCCTCGTCGGCCTCAGCGCGCCCTTTTTCGCCACCAACCCGAACCCGAACCCCCCTAGCAAGAAGGATCAAACAGCCGCCATCGATGAGGCCATGGCGAAGAAGGCAGGCACGGGCAAGCTACGCGTGCTGGTTGCGGATGACAACTCGACCAACATCGAGGTCGTGAGCAGAATGCTCAAGCTCGAGGACGTCTACGACGTGACCATTGCCAAAGACGGCCAAGAGGCCTACGAGATGGTCAAGGCCAACATGGAGAACAACCAGCACTTTGACGTCATCTTCATGGACATTCAGATGCCCAACCTCGACGGTCTACAATCGACCCGCCTCATCCGCAAGATGGGCTACTTGGCGCCCATTGTGGCCCTGACCGCCTTTTCCGAGGAGAGCAACGTCAAGGAGTGCATGGAGTCGGGCATGGACGAGTTCCTCAGCAAGCCGATCCGGCGGCCCGCCCTCAAGAAGGTGCTGCACAAGTTTGCGACGATACCCGAGGAGCCCGAAACGGGCGCCCTGTCCAGGAATGGGACAATGGAGAAGCTAGCTCCGTCAGTAAACGTGAGCAGCAGCCAAGAAACGACTGTTTAGAAGGGGAGCAAGAGTTTTGCGTTGCCAGAGAAGACTACACCTTTAGTCGAACCAGCGGGCCGGCCGGCCGACGGCACGGCGGACAACAAGTTCGTTTTGAATTGTAGATTCTTGCATCCGGGACCTAGGAAGTGTAATTATTGTAGAAAGAGCACAGGCGTCAATGGGCTTGCCGACGGTAATTGAGCGGCTGACACGTTGGCTACGCTCGCAAGGCCGGTTAGCACTCGAACAAATCGATTTACTCACCATCTTGTCCTTGAAGTCAGCTTCAATTGACTCCTCCGAGCTGCCGGGCCGAATCCCGGGGATGACCTCGATGTCTGGTTTCACTGACCAACACCAGGCCTCTTTTCCTCACCGCCTGAAACCTTGTTCCAATTGCTTGGGTTTCCCATCCATACTTGACCGAGTTCAATTTTGACGATACGACATGCATCCAACGTATGTCTGTCATTAGTCTCGAGGTAGCTGCGCCGAGCCATCCGAGTTCAGCTCCATCGCTTACCCCGCCGTCATCCTGTCAAACGACGCTGAGCTGCGTGGGTTTTGTGCCTTTGCATCCTGCATAGCTCGTGCAAACAGCTCTCTTGGAGCTTCAATGGACCTTCTGTGCGTTCCCGATGGGCCATCAGCACCAACCGAAAGATGTCCCTAAGAGTGCGTGGAAGAATGGGACGGCGGCTTGTATCGCTCATACCCTCAGAGAAGGGGGCGGTCCCACCTGGTCCACCCGAGCCTGCGTCGACTTTTAGAAGTTCCCATCCCGGCAGATGAGCCTTGCCGAGAGGAACTGTACCCCACGCCGCAGGCGGAACTCAAGCCGTTTCTGCAAACGTGGCTCTTCTTTGGACTCGTGGCCGAGTTCCCGGGCTTGAACGAGGTGGCTCCCGGGGTACGACTCGTTGACGAAAGGTGTGCGGCTAGAGAGCTTGCGCTACCGCACCGGGAGTGCGTGCTCGAGGATGGGGGCAGCGAGTATCTGAGTGCCGCGGCCGTTCTCGACAAGTCACAGCTCGTCAAGGAGAGGATAAAGCTGGCCACGGACAAGACCAAGCGGCTGGCCTACCTACGTGACTGCCTCTACTATTCCGTGTACATGCTGCACATGGTCCAGACCGATGTAGACTACCGCATCCGCAACTCGATAGCAGCTCTGGGCGAGTTCTTCTCGACGGGCTTGGCGATGATGGTGACGCTGGCCGAGCCCCCGATCCAGGTTCCCCTCTTCGGACCGAAATGGTACCGCGACTACATCAAGGCCGGGGGCGAGCTGGAAGCGCAGATGCTGCGCACGGGGTGGTGCCCGAGCGAGATTGAAGAGATACGCTCACAGTTCCAGGGCGTCTCCACCATGCATTACATGAGCCGGCTGAAGCTGCCGCAGCGGCGGGGGGATCATCACGCGTGCTCGCTGCATGCTTGCAGGGCCTTTCAGATGGACATTGCTACGTACAAGTATTGCATGTCGGTGGCGACTGTACATGCTCCCACGTCGAGGTCGATGGAGCTTCAGTCTCGGATATTCTACACTTTACCACCCCGTATCCCGTGATACGTGTGGAAGGGGCTGCGGATGACCTGGGCGGGCTGCGACTCGTTGCTGACCCGTGGAAGCCGGGAGTGCCATATGTGGCCCTCTCGCATGTAAGTGCCGCAAGGCATCTTGGAAGAAGACGACGGCTGACCCGCTGTTCCTTGCCAGGTATGGGCCGACGTTTTGGGCAACCCGATTCAGAATTCGCGGCCCAGGTGCCAGACGGCCAAGCTCGCGCGCCTGACGGCCGACTTGCAGAGACGGGCACAAGCGGAGCAGACGGCGCCGAGCATCCCATATCGAATATGGGTCGATACTCTATGTTGTCCCGTAGGGTCGCGAGGTAAGCTGATTGCACTATAGAGAATTGCTGACGTCTATCGGCAGGCAACTCATGTTCTGGTGGTGGACTCTGCGCTGGCTACCTTCAAATCCGAGGGCGCGCATCCGGCTGAGCTTCTCCTGAGGACCTTTGGCGCCTCCCCGTGGATGAGACGACCATGGACACTACAAGGTAAAGTAGTTACACCTGACTTGTTCTTTACTGGGAACTAGACGCTGACTGGGATCAGAGGGCGCGCTCGGAGACAGCCTATACATCCAGTTCGCGGACTGTGCCGTGGATAGCTGGGCCCTGTCACAGAAACTATGGGACGCCGCTTGCAAAGATGCGCGGCATATGCGCATGTGGCAGGACGTCATGACAGAGGTCAGCAGTCTTCTTCCACATTGAGGAGGCAACCATGATCCGAGAGCCTTGGTGTATATCCTCCGACTTGGACTTGAGACTGACACGACATGATGGCAGTACAATCAACTCCGAACCTTGTGCAGAGTGCCACAGTCCGAGGACAAGTCGACGCACAAGGAAATTATCCGTCTGGACGCGTGAGGAGCGGCTGGCCTGCGATAGACGCACCGATGCCCCGCTGTGCCGGTCAATCCACACTGGCAAGTGCGCGCTGATCTTTGACGTTGCCTCGACGCTCGATGATGTACGGTCTGCTGCATGGTTCAAGTCGAGGACAGTGACGAACGTGCCGCAAAGGCAGCATCGTCGGACCTCGGGGATGGCGAGACACCACTTAGCACCCGGCGAGAGAGAAGTGTCATGGTTTCTCCGGTGGGCGAGGTCGAAGCCGGACTGTTGGACATGATGGGCGTCCTTGCTGATAACATGGCCGCCGAAGAGACCACGCAGCATCTCCAAAGTATTCAAGACCAGGGTAGCGGGGCGTGGACCGACGCGAAAGACGGGGTTCGCGCACGGATGAAGCAGCTTGTCGAGGAGAGCTGGGACTCGCAACCGGAGATGCAAAGGGCGGTCAAGGAGACGTTTGGGCCGCGCATGCTGCAAGAGTCCTCCTGGGTCATGATTCCGAACACGTTGTCGCATCATATAACCATGGTGGAGCTTCCGAGCGACCAGATGTGGTCTGTGGATTAGCCCAACCAGCTGCGCTTGGTGAATGATTGTACATGTAGTACACAAAGTTCCGTCGCTGGCACAGAGGCCCTACTTCTTTGCGCTGGCCTCTGTCCCCGTCGTGACCCCGACCATGACACTGCCCAGGCTGACGCCGACGCCGCTGACGGTGCGGCCTTTGGGAGCCACCCCGACGCCCACGAAGTTGCCGCCGACGCGGAACCCGAAACCGCCGACCTCTGGCTGGTCCTGCGTCGCTTGCTTGTTCTCTTCGCCTTGCAGGGTGCTGTTGTGCTCTTCCGTGTTCTGCGGCGTAACTGCTGCGTCGGTGTTGGTGGGCGCTGGCATCTGGTCGGTTGAGCTCATCTCGGTGATTGAGATTGTATGTTGGCTGGGTGCTGGGGTAGAGCGTGTGCAATGTGAGGTTTCTTTCGAGGTTGAGCTGGCGAAATGGTGTAAGCGTCCGACTTGAGGAGATGTTGAAATGGTCCGTTTTGAACGTTTCCAGTGGAAGCTCGCGGCTACTTATGCTTGAGGGTTTCGCAGCTACTGTGTGTGTTGGTCAAGAGCAATGAGACCGCGTCTTTTGTGCCAACGCGGCTGGTGTCAGCTGCCCTTTCGGGGTGGTGATGGATGCTTGTACGTACTCGAACTATTGCTGAAGAAATACGCTCACGCTGACCAACGGCATATCCGTCGACCAGTAGTCGCGGACACGCCAGCTTGCATGTACATGGTCAATCTACACACGGAGAGGGACACTGCATGCTCTGCTCCTTGTCTATGCTCGCGTTTCCGAGCTGGACTCATGACCTCCCGAAAGCGCTTGGCCCGGACGCGACTTTCTGAGGGTCCACGACGACGTCGACGCCGACATGAGGGACGCTATGCTGCGTCACTCTCTCACGTCGCAGACGTCTTGATTACCTGTCTGAAGAAGAATGGCTTGCAGGCTAGGCCAATCGAGTTCTGGGCTCAAAGCACAGAAATACCAAGTAAGTCTACAATGACCAGATAATCTTAAAACAGAAATATACACGTCTCGACTTGCGTTTCTCAAAGAAGCAAGCTCGCTCGAAGCTTAGAAGGCAAGCATGCCAGCACCGACGAGCGCCACGACCAAGTAAAGATTCACGACCATTTCACCAAGCGTAAAGGCGCGGGCCGGAGGGGCACCCGTGACCGCAAAGTTGTCCGAGGTGGAATTCTTGGAAGGGTTCGAGGACGAAGAACTGCAGTTGGCCCCCTTGGTCGCCGTCTGCGTCTTGGCGTGGCCGTCGAAATCGCAAGCACTCGACGCCTTCTTCTGGCTCTGGTAATAGGCGTCGAGGACGAAAGCGAGCTTGTCTTGGTCGGCGCACATGCTGTACGCGCCGTACTCGCCCGTCGTCGCGTTTCCCCGGATGCCCTTGCAGAGCCCCGAGTCCTTGCCGCAGATGTAGTCGAAGATGTCGCCATATCTGCTCGTCGCGAGCCCGTTCGCCGGGACGCACTCGCTGCTCTTGACCATGCAGCTGCACACGGACGCGTCCGGCGTCGGGGGCAGGACGGAGCTGGCTTCCCAGGTTGAATTGGCTTGCGGGCAGCTAGCCGCCTTGTTGCTCGGGTTGTAGTCGGCCATGCTGACGCCCTTGGGGGTGCCCTCCTGAAGAGCTTTCTGTAGGACAGAAAAGTCCCTGAGCTTTGTAGCCGTCTTGCCGTTAATCTTGACCAAGCCTGTTTACTGCGTGAGTATGCTGGGTATTTTTTAGAAGACGGTAGGAGGCGCACCATAATCGTTGGTCTCTTGAAAGTACTCGTAGACGATGCCGCCGCTTACGACATCGCTCATGTTCGAAGAGTAGAGAGCCGTCGTCTCGTCAAAGGTACGGTCTGCGGCGCCGTCGGGGAGGTTGCAGCCATACTCGGCAAAAAACATGGGGACGGAATATGTATGAAAGAAATCAATCAGGCGATTGTAACCCGATGCTTGGAAATCGCTGGACCCGCACCACGAGTAAATGTTGTAGCCAAAGAAGTCGACCGACTCATTGGCCGGCCCGCAATTGAAGTAGTTTGCGATTTGATCGCGGATAGGAGGATCGTCGTTGGCAGCATAGCCGACGCCCATCCAGCGGTAGTTCTTATCCTTGATATATTTCTTCGTGTCCCGAACAGCCGCCTTGACGTACGCCGACGATCCAGTATTGTTGTTTTGGTTGCTGACCTCGTTGCCGGCGAAGAATCCCAGGACATTGGGGTATTTGGCGAGTGCATCGACGACTTTTTGATAGTGCGTGAAGAGATCCACGTTCCACTCCGGGGTGTTGCGGTTGATGGATAAGCTTGGCTGGCTGAGGTCCGAGATGACGTAGATTCCGGCATCGTTGAGAAGCTCCATACAGGCCGAATGGTCCGCACTCGGGTCAATGGCGTAGGTTCGGATGATGTTGGTGCCGAGCTCGGCGAGGAGGGGGACATCTCGCTGGCAGTTGGCCGAGTCGCTGAGAGGGTCGACAGAAGTCGCATTGGTAGGTGTGGCACCGGCGGCGGACGTGTCCTGCTGGTAAACGACGCCTTTGAGGAAGAACTGTGTCCCGTTTGGATAGAAGAACTTGGAGCCCTTTTAGATGCTTGTTAGCCAAAAGTCCCTACAGCATAGCGATGACAAGTTGGTAAAGCATGCCTTTATCTGGAGTGATGGTAAATCGACGCCGAGAGCCCCGCCTACCAAGGCAGACAGTGCCAGTGAAAGTTTGAGAATGGCCATTCCAAATGGTAGCGATTGATGTCCGTCGGGTACTTGGTTGATGGGCAGGATCGCGATGAGTTGCGACGGAGTTGCGCCCAATCGATTCGCTTTCGCGCACTTCCTTGCCAATCCGAATAAAACGAATGTTGAGTGTGAGTCAAAGAGAGACGCTCGACGTATTCACAGCGAGTGCAACAACGCCCCGATGAACGACAGAAGCAGCCAACGTCAAAGACACGACGATGGATGGAAACAAGTTGAAACGCCTCCACACACGAGAGTCGGCGCGCACCAGCGACTTGTATCCTATCTCATGACCTAAAGCGTCTGGTCCCTTGGCCTAGACAAACACGCCTCCTGGCTTCCTGGGCCGATTCAGCCGGTGCCTCCAGATGCCGCATTTTCCGTGCCATTGTACTACGCCAGCCAGCACCCACCAAGAGGTGTGGCCGACATCGACCCAGACGACGCCGGTCGCTAAATGGGGCAGCACTCACGCGGCCTCGAGATGGGCGCCTCTTCACCCTAGTGCTGCTTTGGCGGCCGTCGAGTCAAGCGGCACCAACGGTCCGATACGAGCAGGCCGAGTGAGGGGCCGCCAAGTATAGCAGACGGAAGACGCATTGCGGCTGGGATTGAGTTTCCGCCGTTGGTGCCGTGCCCGCGGATTTCGCACGTATCGATTTTGGCATGGTGCTACTCTGTACGAGGTTCCGTAACGCCCGTACAATGCCGACCCATCAATGTACTTGTTCCCTAGAGAGTAGACAGACGTGAACTTGACCGTCTCGCCGCCCGATCAACATGAGAGAGCATTCCTGCGTGCCCATCGTCAGTGCACTGTCAGTCTGTCACTATCGGAGCACTCAATCGGCCCACCACGTCTCGCGGATCTTGCCCCGGACCACGAGGCGGGCCCCCGGCCGATTGGAACGTCGCGACGGTGTCAGTCGATCCCCGCACTCGGGAGAGCCCGTTGCGACAGATCGAGAAGCAGCCCCGAACTCCTCGCGAGCCAATCGCACAGAATTGGGCGGTGGGCCAGATTGTGTTGAGACATGGATGGCAAAGCCGCGGTCGGGACTCGGCGGAGCCTACTAAATGAGGCGAGTGCGGAGATGCGGGGCCGTCCCCGGGGTTGCGTCATGAACAGATGATTCAACGTCTGCCTGCTTCAGATGTTTGCGGAGACCATCATCACCTGCCGACGGCATATACCACTGCATCGCCGCTGCTCAAACTCTAGTCTCTGCCCCTTGGCGCCTCAGCAGGGTCCAAGTTAAATCGCACAGCCATGGCCGAGCACATGAGAGCGTGGCAAGTCGCTTCCCCCGGCAACGTCAACGCCGGCCTGAAGCTCAACGACAAGGCTGCCAGACCTTCCGTAGAGTCCCTCAAGGCCGGCGAGATGCTCGTCAAAGTTGTCAGTGCAAGTCTCAATCCGGCCGACTACAAGGTTCCCGAGATGGGTCTCGTGGCCCGCGGCATCACTTCCTTCCCCAAGACAATCGGCATGGACCTCAGCGGCGAGGTCCTGGCGATTGGCGAGGGCGTCACTGACGTCAAGGTTGGCGACGACGTGGTTGCTCTCGCCGACCCCCTCAAAGCTGCAGGCTCATTGTCGGAATACGTCGTCGTGGTCCGAGATCGCTACGCGCCGCTCTCAAGGGCTGCCAATCTGGACTGCGCCGCCGGACTGGGCACGGCGGGCCTGACCGCGTACCAAACCATCAAGCCGTATGTCAAGGCTGGCGACAAGATACTCATCAACGGAGGATCTGGCGGAACGGGAAGCTTTGGCATACAGATTGGCAAGCTCCTGGGATGCCATGTGACGGTGACATGCTCGACGGCCAAGGTAGCTTTCTGCAAAGAGCTTGGCGCAGACGAGGTCATCGACTACAAGACCACAGACGTGCTGGAGATACTCAAGCAAGCAGGGCCAGTGTATAGTCTCTTGGTCGACAACGTGGGCTCCTCTCCGCCATATCTCCACGCATCGTCGTCGGCCTTTCTGACCCCAGAAGCGCCATTCGTGCTGGTCGCCGGGTCCGCCTCATGGACCAACTTTGCGCAAGTCGCGAGCGCTCTCTTCCGGCCGACGCTGTTGGGAGGCGGCAGGAACAAGGTCGTGATATACATGATCAAGTATAGCCGCCAAGACCTCGCGCAACTGGCACAGTGGTTGGAAGAAGGGAAACTAAAGACTGCGGTGGAGTCGACGTTTGCGTTCGAGGACGTGTTGAGTGCATTCGAGCATCTCAAGAGAGGGTCTACTGCTGGCAAGCTTGTGGTACATGTTGCATCCAAGACTTGACCTGGAATTAACTGGAAATGGGGGCTGCGTAAGCCATGCCATATAAGAATAAGCCCCGAGGACTCAACTGGTGGCTCGGGCGACCAGGTGCAGCCCCAAAGATTGCAGATGGCCGTCAGCTACGTGAGAAGAAGCAGCATCCAATTGGCATCTTCTTCGCATGCCCTGCATTACGGATAGCCCACGTTCGATGAAAATATGGCCCTATGCCTGTGGTTTGGAGCATCATACCAGCAGACGCAATTCTAAATTGCAAGACCAGCAACACTGGTCGGCCACAGTACCCCGATAGAACAGCCCGCTTCTCGACTTACAAGCAGGACACATGTGAGGCCTGACTCAACTCGCCCCGTTGAGACCTACCTCCCCAAAGAGACGCAGAACTCCCATCGGTGTCCTCTGCAAAGCCGACACGTCGTCCAATGCACTCCCGGATTACGGCTATTATGTTTCCAAGGTGCGCAAGGCTTTCATAGCAGAATGAAATGAGTCATGTTTTGGAGTCCCCTTTTGCGCCATGGTCCACTCCATTCATGCTCTGTTGTACGTCAAATGGAGCAGCGCTCACGGGCTCCTGACACTTTGATCAGAAATGACAGCCATTGGCGCCGTCTCTCGACGCACTCGTTGTCAAGATCTGCTGGCTCAAAATACGCAACCCAGTCACATCAGCGCAGTCTGACCCTCCCATCATGCGACCGACGCCAGCAAACTTCAGTGCTGAGCGGGTGTCGTTGCAGTCAATACGGAGACTTTTGACGGACCAAGTAAGGACTCCAATATGAATGCAACATAACGAATCCTCGACCAACAGCACGCGACCCCGCTTTGGAAGAAAAAAACAAATGCTCAAAACGTACAAGCTGCGGCCGGTGTGCATAGAGCGCGTGGGTATTATCTGCACTCAATGTTTGTGAGACGAATGGCTTTTACGGGGGAACATGGAGCCCGTGAGCTGCTTGGTATGTCGGAAGCGCAAGGTAAGAAACACCAAACGACTCACGGACGCGTCGACTCTCTGACCTCCAGCATCGCGTCAGGTCAAATGTGATCGCACTCCCAAGGCCTGCCACAAATGCCTCAAGTTTGGCACCGAGTGTGTTTACTCGGCATCGGACTGGGCAAAGACAAAGGCTGCCCATGCCGATGGTGGCATCACGCAGGCTGGTCTAAGTCGGCGGAGGAGTCTTCGCTCATGTGCTGCATGCAAGCGAGCCAAGGCGAGATGCTCCGGCGACGCCGTGTGCAAGAGATGCAACAGAAAGAGCTTGGAATGTCTTTACTACGACAAAGACTCGGACGGTCGAGACAGGCGCCGACTTGCGCGGACCTCGCTGGACCCCACGATACCGCCCTGGCTGACGGCGCGGAGCCTGCCACCGGTCCACCGGGTGCGCGAGCTCGTGGACATTTACTTTGCCCAAGTACACGCTGTCCGCTGCCTAGGCTTCCTGCACATACCGACCTTTGCGGAGCGTTTCCCAGACGCCGATGCGCTCTACTCGGATGCGTCGGGGCTCATCTACATCATGTGCGCGCTGGCCGCCCCCTTCCACTACGCCAACGACATCGACTTTGGCGAGCCCCAACAACCCGACTCATCAAGCTTGCGTCTCTACGAAGCTGGCAAGGGCCGGGCTGCGAGCGCCATGCAGTGCATGTTTGCCAACTTTGGCCATCCGGGCGTCGACTGTCTGATGGCCGAGGTCCTGCTGCACGAGTATCACCTGCGCGTCGGTGACCACGCCAAGGCCTTTTCCGTCTCGGGCATCATCGCGAGACATGTTCAGATACTGCAGCTGAACATTGAGCACGACGACGATGTGCTGTGCTCGCGTGGCACCATCTCCTGCACGGTCAAGGAGAGCAGGCAGAGGCTCCTCTGGGCTTGCTACCTACAGGACGCCTTCATCGAGTGCGGCATTGATCAGCTGCGCTTCATATCGCCCGAAGACATACAAATACAGTTGCCGTGTCTCGAGGACTTTTTTGTGCGAAACAGGCCCTGCGCGACAGAGATGCTGCGTCCGGAGACGCCGCTCCCGTTCGTTGACTGGCGTCGGTGCGAAAACGCGGGCATGAACCTCGATATAAGGGCATTTTACATCCGCACCATGTCCATTCGCTCTAGCATCCTCAAATATGTCAAACACCTGGATGGTGACGTTCCGTGGGATCCTCAAAAGGGCTCGCAGTTTCATCGCCATGATGCAGAACTTGCAGCTCTCGAGCTCTCCATCCCGGCCGTCTGGAAAATGTCTCCCGGAAACACAACCCTGTTCAAATCTTCGGGCCGTCTAAACGTCTATTTTGGCTTGCATATTTTGATCGCGCAAACCTACAATGACCTGTACCGAGTGGGCGTGTCGCACCTCGTCTTCCCCAGCTCCGCGACGGAATGGATCCGACAGAATGCGCCGCGAGACTTCATCAAGAGGTGCCATCAAACGTGCGCCAGCAAGGCAGTCTACATTGCTTCCCTCTTGAATGACATCTGGAGGTGTCAGAGGCCGAGCATGGTGGACATTCCGTACGCGATGCATACGCAAGTGTGCAGCGGCGTGCTTGTCACTACTCTCTGGTCGGCAGGGATAGCACTTGGACACAAGTCTCTACTGCCGAACGTCTCTCAGCAAGACTACCGCCGGATGCTGGACAACAACGTCCAGATTCTGCACTACCTACGGAGATATATCAAGGTGGATCTCTTCTGGGAATCTGCGAGTCTGGCGCTGAAGCGGTTCGACAAGTTGATGTCGCAGGACTTGGTGGATGACACGGAAAGCTCACTGGCGGAGCTGAAGACGGATGGCCACGCGGAGACTCCGCGACAGTTTTCGCTCGACTACATCTTGAACCCATTGGGCGTGTATCCCATTGCGCGCTCCCAGGCCCGCGATCGGCATAAACCAGAGGAGTATGCCACCTCGCAGCCGCAAACTCTCGGAAACTCGGATGGCAGGGCGAAGAAATCGGATGATTTCGTCGGTGAAGAAGACGTCTCCCACGACAATAGTCTGTGGGACTGGGAACTGCAGATGCCACTTTTGGAGGGCATTGGATATCCCACGTTTCTGGAGGATGCAAATATAGAAACCGACGCTGGCAGACGAAGCGGGGGCTAAGCCTGACCTGCTGCAACGAAGCCTTTCGCTTTCTGAGACACAAGCAGGGAGTTTCGCTGCACTTGTCCAGGCAGCAAAGCTCAGTTTGCTCTGTACAGCGCAGACGTGTCTGGCCGCCGGACATGTGTGGTTGTACGCAAACTGGAGCCACTCCCCTCAATGGACACAGAGGATCCTGTCGCTATGTACGCATTCTGTAGGCAGTGCTCATGCGTCAAGGTGATGTCCCGTCAGGCATGTTAGGGTCCTCCGGCGCAGCAGCTCAGGGAGCGGCTGGGAAAGTGTGCATTTCCCAAGCAGCATTGCTGACCCGCGAGATCGGCGTTTCCCCAGAGCTCCGCACTTGATGAAGTGCGAACAAAGTTATTGCCGTCGTGTCCATCACGCCGAGCCTGAGGCCAGTCCGGAGGCAGAGACGATGCTGTCAATTGGCCGCCAGCTTGAGATTTGCCCTCTCGGCCGAATTTCGAGTCGACAAGGCCGACGCGTCCAACGAGCTTTGCCCATCACGTCGAAACATGTGGGAATGCACAGGGAACGTTGCTTTCGTGGCTTGATCGATGCCGTGGGGGCGGCCCGAGACCTTGCCCGATTTGAGGTCAGGCGGCGCCATCCGCACTTGACAGGAACTGAACGCCACCTGGCAGAATGTGGCATTGTGGATTTTGGGAATAAAGAGATGGAGTCTTGTACTGCGGACCGAAACGCATTCCACCGTCCCTCAAGGTCTGAGGTGGTTTGTAAGGCATTGCGGGCGGGCTCACTTCGCCACCCTACTCATCGAATGAGACACTGCGTCCCTAGTTCACTGATCTCGGAATCGCCTCCGAAGTAGTGGCGGGCTGAAGGCATAACCACCTCTATGCGCGAAAGAGACATTCCCATACTGCTTCTAGACTATCCAGTCAGTCCTTGAAAATCGCAGCAGGATGAAAATGACTCTGAGCTGACGTCTTGTCAAATGTCCTGACCTATATAAGAGCAAGTCCGTCCCTTGATGTGAAGTATTCTATCGTGGCTTTTCACCAAACATCGACATCTCAGTACTGTTTCAGCAACACAGACTTCCGACTCCGAAACTCTAGCGAACATGAAGCTCCTTGTGCTCACTATCGCTTCTCTGGCCACCATCACCACGGCTAGCCCGCCCATCCCCACGGCTAGCCCCCCGGCTAGGCCCCCAAACGCGACAGAGTGCAACGCTGGCGACTATGGTTGCGTCCCATTAAGCTTGCAGACCAACTCCTCAGGCTGGAAGGTGTGCAGCGTGCGTGGGCAATGGGTGGTAAGTCTCAATCCACACATGACTGGTCGCGCCATCAACTCTAGAGTTTCTGACAAGCGTGTCATCAACAGTATGCTGGGGAATGTCCGCCGGACACCGTCTGCCTGTTCGACATTGTCAACAAAAGCCCGTACTGCGTTCCCCCAGACTTCGTCAAACCCACATAGATTCATCACGAGTGTCGGAAATACACTCTGGTGGAACGATTTCTCGTGTCTTGTCGATCAACTTTGATCGAAATGTTGTTATATACTTGCATCTTTCCGAGAGCTTGTCGAATGTGCCAAGGGCTGGGGTTGGCTCGCGGATGCCAGGTGTTGTTGCTGCGGACTGTCATACACATGAATCGCCTGCTATTGAGAAATAACATAGATGAAATTACCTCAGGTCTACTGCCTTTGCGTAGTTCCCGGACAGACTGGAGACGGAGACAGGGACACCCCAGCTGAAGGTGTCAAGGTGAGGTCATAGTACGAGCTACAATTGTTGAATCAGTGCACAACAGACAGGGTTCCCGGTCCTCCGATGACAATGTATATTGAAGCTGTCATAGATCCTCATTTATCGTGATTTCATGGCGGCCTCATCTTCCATCATTGTAGTTTTCATCGAACGAGCAATGCCGATTGAACAATCTCTGTGCTAAGCTAGCCGTGCGATCGAGCTGCGTCACCCTCAGAGATCGCCGGTGTTTTCATGGTACCTTTTTCCTCAAAGGTCTCTTCCGTAAGCCCCTGCGAGGTGTCTGTCGGGTCCTCTTTGTCGACACTCAGCACAGCTGGAATAGCCACCAACAAGCTGCCGATGCTGAGGCCCCAGTTCATAGCAAACTGCGTCATTGCTGAGTAGTCCTCGGCATTCACTCTCCAAGCCATTGACCCCCCCGCCGGCTTGAGCGCAGAGTAGGCACCGACAATGACAGCATTGATGACGGGATTGTGAGACCGGGCCCCAATGATCCAGTAGCAAAACGACTGCCAGAACGCATCGTAGGCCCCGTAAAGAAAGTAGAGGAACATTGGCCCCAGATATATACTGCCGGCTCTGTAGTCAATATCCTGCTTGTGGCCTTGGCGAAGCCGCTCATCGTTCCACACCTGGAACTTGTAGCCACCTCCCCAGACCACCATGCCGAAGACGAAAAGAACAGTCCAACCTGTTAGTGCTCTGGCCCGACGACCGAGCTTGCCAAAGTCCAGAATGACGCCCATCAGGAGCCCGCCGAACATTTGCGCCATCCAGTAAAGTGCGCCGTTGAGCGAGCGGGTGCGCAGGTTGAATGTGGCGCCGTTGACGTTGTTTTGCTGGTATGAGTAAAAGACATTGGCGTTGAAGAACATGGGGTACAGACACATGGTCCTCCAGTCGAGGGCAATCCTGAGCATCTGCAGGACCGAGGCCTTGAGGTTGGTCCAGTTGACAGCCTTGGCCTCCTCGGTGATGCGGCTGCCGTGGTACTTGGAAGACAGTGACTCTGTCGAACAAACGAATACGGACAACATCCAGCCAAAGAGCATGACGACAACATAAGCAATGTATGTCGAGTCGGTGACGGTGCCTGACTTGGAGTGGAAGTTGAGACCGAAGCTGACAAGGGAGCCGATTGCCCCACCGAGGTTGAAGATGACCCAGAAGACACCGATGGCGCGCCCTCGAGTTGCGTCGCTGGTATAGGTCACCATGATGGTTCCCTGAGCGACCCAGAAGAAAGCCGCGCCGATGCCTAGCAGCGCGCCCGCGGCAATGACAAAAGCCCCGTTGCCGGTTCTGTTGAAGTTGAGCAGCGACCCCGCGTACAGGGCGTAGGTCCAGCCACCGATGAGAAGGGATGTTCGCGGCCCAAGGTACTTGTAGAAAGCGCCGACGAGGAGCAATGCGGCTCCTGCGGTGCAGGCGTGAGTCGCTACGTTGGAGTTTGCGGCGACGGTGCCGTTGACCTGGCCGGAACCGCCCATGCCGGTGAGAGCATTGTACATGCCGGGGTTGCAGAAGGAGATGAAGGAGATGAGGACAATCTGCAGCCATGGGTCGTGAAGTATGGACCCGGACCTTTTCAAGCTTCCCTCATGAGCGCTGGCCGCATCTTGACGTGGCTGATGCTGGACATCCATTGCGGAGGCGGGGACTCGACGGTCGAGTCTCGGGCTGAAGTCAGATTCGAGAAGACTTGACGTAATCCTTCATCAGTCGTCCCTCGAGTATGAGTGACCCATGAAGCCAGGGATCCGTGCGGTCTAGGAAGAAAGGAAAATTGCAAGAGATCCGCTGACGATACATGTAGTATTGAGAGAAACAAAAGAGCCAGCTCATTGTGGCCTCGGCTATTTATGATCATCGGATCGCGGCCACCGAGATCCGTCGACTCGCATTGCGGCCTCTCTGCAGCGTCGGCCTGACTGCATGAAATTGAACAAACACTTTTTCAAGATTGTGCGTGTGCAAGTGCAAGGCCGCCCTGGTGGTGAGACGAGAAACGAACAAGGGAAAACACCACACTCCCTCCTATCACCATGGCGTTTTCTAGCGTCGAATGCTTCGCGAGCGTTCAGCTAATTAATTTAAAAAAAAAGGGTTCTTTTTAGGTCCTTGGCCAAAGCCATGGACGGGCTCGACACACAGGGTCAATATCGCTTGTTGTCTCATGAACGGCCAGCTAAAAAATCATTGCATCATTCATTGATGAGCTTATGCCGCAACGCCAGGCCTATGAGCCACAATGTCATGTCGGTGCCGCGAAACTGCCCGCATTGCATTCATGAGACTGCAAAGAGCTGCTTGCCAGGAAATTTGGCGGGGTGGGGGCAAAACCTCGGCCAAATTCATCTAGAAGAGAAGAACCTGCGACACACTCTTCCAAGAAGTTCGGAGAAGCCGTGTAGCTTACTTCGTCGCCGTGACCTGAATCAAGCACGGCGCCTCGATCACGTAGAGCGGCAATGCTCATGCAAGGCTCAGCTGACGGCTAGCTCGGCGAAAACAAGACGGCAATCGTATTTCCAGATGCCGCCGTCGTCCCGGGGCTCCCGCGTTCTCCCTTGCGCCAGCCCGTAAACAAGGACTCGTTCCCGGGGGCCAAGGCAATAGCCCGTCATATCGTGCCACTGCACGACCTGGCCATCATGAGCTGATGCTTGGGGGTGTGGGCCGGTACAGTGCATCTCGAGCAAGCATGAGGTACATGTACAGTCGGGTCAGAGCCTCAGAGGTGACTGCAACGCTAGACGATCGAGGCGCATTTCGTACCTTAGTTGGAGATGGGAGATGGGAAATGGCTAATCATCTACTGCTCTGTCTCAAATACGCCAGGCTTTGAGAACTCTGAATAAGGGATAGAAAATGCCGGCAAGGCGCAACCTGCCACGGTATGGCTACGCGTAAATACATTGGGTGTATTATCGTGTTGATCGTGCCAACACGACACACAGTGAACTAGCCGCGTCTACCACTGTGCGTCCCCTTTAAAGCGTCGCTATCGACCCTTTGGTCTCAGCTCCTTGCTCTTTGGTCAGATAGCTATCAACAAACCCACGTCCCAAGTCTGTGCTGCCGCCACTTGCCTTTCTCCAAGTCTCCCCCTCTTTTCTTCTACTGATTCGTCTATATGTCTCCTACGCCAGGGCGTGAATCGGGAGAGAGATGTACACGCAAATCCTTGGAAGCTGATTTGGACCGGCATCGAGCATCGATTGACGAATACGAGGACAACGGACAGCCACATGCAGGGCCCAAGCTTGTAAAGTCCAGGAGGAAAACTTCCCGTCTGCGCGGGCTCATCGAGAGAATGGAATCGGAGATATCGCACAGGGAGCCTGCTTTGAGGAGACACTCACACTCCTTGAACCACCCGGAAGCCTACACTATAAACGAAAACGCCCAATTGCGCGGCCAACTCGAAGATTATGACAGCCAATTGCAGCTCCGCATCAATGAGAGAGACCGACTTCGGCATACCAATGAAGATCTGCAGATTCAACTAAAGAACCTGTGCGAGGAACGCGTCAGGACACACAAGGAGCTAGAACAACTTCGCCTGGATATGCACAACACCATGGAGGAGGACCGGCAATCAAAGGCTGACGTCGCCGCCAAAGATAACTTGGTGGCAGAATTGCAGAGTGAGATAAGCATCCTCGTCGACGAGCGCGATCGCATAGCCACAACCCTCCAGGAAGAACTTGATCTTGCGAGGCAAGCGACCGAGGCAGGAAACCGACATCTGGCCGCCATCGTTGCGGCCAGAGACAGCTCGGTGGATGGATACCGAGAAGAGCTTGCCGAGAAGGAAGCTCTTGGGCTAGCTCTACAAAGGCGGGTGGCAAGTCTAGAGGTAGCCGAAGCATACCTGAAGCAGAGCATATCTACCTGCTGGCTCCATTCCACCGGGGCTTGGATGGCGCAGATATATCGACATGGACCATTCATGATGGGGCAATGGTTTGGCCGGCCGGTCTTCTGGATCTCACGACTGCGAGGAACGATAGCGAGCGTAGGTCTCCCTTTCGGGATGAAGCACGCGCAGTGAAGGGTGCAGTCTTCAACCAGGTAGCCCACTGTAGTAATGACTTTACGACCAGAGACACATGTTTCTGCATCTGTAGACTGCTCAGCGTCGAATTTAGGCTAGTATATGTCTTGACGCTCATACACACTGCCAACACTGCGTGAACATCAAATGAATGCATTTCTACACCGAGATAGGTCCGCAACATCTGACATCACCGTGATATGACATCTCTAGGCTGTCTACCAATATAAAGTAGTTTGTGGCGAGGGTATGATACATACGGCCATACCTACTAGAACACACGGGATCCCGTCCGCTCTCCCTTAGTTAAGCTAGTAAGGGGCAGATTAGTAGTTGGGTCGGTGACGACCAGCGAATACCGGCTGCTATATGTTTTCTTTTTTTTAATCTTTTGCGACTTGAGTTTTGTGCTACAGGGGCTCCACAGTTTCTAAACACTTGAACAGGCTAGAGCATGGTGAATAGGAAAATTGTAATCTTCCAAAGCAAAAGAGCTCGGCTTTATGACCATTTGCCAGTGATGATGTAGATTAGCTCCTCCTTGCTAACTAATAGATCTCGAAAAGGCATCATCAACGGCAAGATGTTCTTTAACAAATCGTGCCGGTCTCTGGGCGATGCTTTCGATGATGTCGAGAGATACTCGCGCATTCACACTTCAGGCCCCTAACCAGCAATTACGCAAGTCCCGACTCTGCGGTATCGTTGCAGTCTTGCAGGATTGCACAGCGTAGGCATTGCGCGGGGCGATGTGAAGGCTGGCAATGATCTCATCGAAACGAAAAACAATGCCGTCCTTGACGATCTGCTGGAGCGGCACGACACGAGGCTTGGTGAATCACGATGTTGAGGACTCCGTCGAGGGTGACTTGCGTGGACTTGGGAACACGGGCAATGCTATCTTGAAGGTACATTTCGCTAGATCGCGGACCTAATGATGTCTATAGCAACAATTCTGTCTCACAGTGGATTTTTTAACGCAGCATTGTGACTGATTCGACGACCGCCCATTCAGGGGTAACTGTCGGAACAACCTCGACGCAAACGCAAGGAGTGTCAAAGGGGAAGCTGAACATCTCCTCGAGCTGACGTGACACGAGATTGGCAAAGTGTGTGTTATCAGTGTGCGATTGGCTGCTATCATAGCTACATGTACGTACGTTTACTTCGACGTAGAGCCGTCAGAGCACCCCCAGCCCAAGACACCAGCTAAGAGACTCTACGCCCACAATCGCGCGGGTTGAGCATATCGATTTACCACGGTTTTGGTGGCCCAAAAGTCTCACCCGGGTTGAGGACTTTGTTAAAGGCTGTATCTTTTGTATCCATTGTTCCTTGGGATACGCTGTTGCCCCACCAGTCCGGCGCCTTGGTGTTGGTGAGACTGAGGGTCAGGACAATTATGATGGTGCTGATGGCAAGACCACTGTCTAGTCCAGCCGAGGTGATATAGTTGAAGCGCATCCACCAGCCCCTCCAGCGATCCCGGATCCATTTGTTGAAGATGAAGCCCACGATTCCCCAAGACACGTAGTTCAGGGCCGTGGCAGGGGGAATCATACCAGTGCCGGAGAAGATGGCTGGGGCATTCAAGTATCGAACAAAGCTGTTGGGCCACTTCCTGCGAATCAGCCAGAAGCCAAAGGGCACAACGGCACCTATGATCCAGAAATACTGCAAGTCTGTGTAGATGCCCGTGCCTGAGAAGATGCGTGCTGGGCCAATGAGACCCCAGAGGATGGAAGCCGTGAAGAATACCGAGCCGTTCGGGCAGGTGAAATGCGCAACAGCGTCCTCGGTGCAGACTCCTTCAATGGCGCCACCCAAAGCCCCTGTGAGTACTCGTCAGCGACTGCGCACAACACAAAGTTTTTGTTTGTGACCTGTGATTCAAAAGGGGACGGGGAATTGAAGATAGCAGGACGGGAGACTTGCAGTAGAAGACAGCAATCTGAACCAAGACGGACCAGGCCGTGGCAACGACCTGACCAAAAAACATGGTTCGAGGGGGTAGCTTGAGGTAGTGGCCGAGCTTCATGTCCGCGGTAAAGGCCAAAGCTTGCGTCGTGGTGATGTATCCGTAAGTCTTGAACATCATCATGGCGGTCGGCCTTCCCGGTAGCATATAGCCAATGATGAACTCGGTGAAGACGTTGAGCCCAAGCTGAATGTTGGTAATAGCCTGAACAATGCCAATGGGGATAAGCCAAACCACAGCAATGATCATGGCAAGGATGATAGCCCACCAGGTCAAGCCAGTGTCCCATACGTAAGCGGTCACAAAACACAGAGCAAACATTGGCAGGAAGATGGCCAGGAACCACCATTGGGGTACTTGTGGATACTTGCGCATCATCTTGGCGTGCACGTCGTCAAGAACGTGGTCCTTGTCGCGCCAACGCGTCCAGATGTCCTTGGAGTGGAACAAGCCAGTGTGAACGATCAGCGCGACAATGCTGGCAAAAGACAGACCGTAGGCCATGGCAAAAGTGGTGGAGAGAAAGATGGGAGAGTATTCCGCGTATTTCGCTACATCAAGAGTGTTCTCGGGCGTCAAAATCTTGCTGACGTTGTAGGTTTGTTGGGTATTGTCCCAAGAGGTGCTGTCACTGAATGGGAGATAGTCGGCGTACCAGGTACCGGTCCAGTGGATCCCAGCGCAGACAACCCAGTAGAAGACGACCATACCAATCAGCGTGTTGGCGATTGCGTGCCACGGGGGTATCAAGGGCGACAGAGCATAACCAGAGATTTGAGTCCAGTCAAAGGTGAGAGGTAGGAGGCTCATGCCAGTCCAGCCGCCGAAGACCTTGTTGACAGTGACGTTGTCGGGAGCGATGAAGGTGGGGAAGGCAAAGACACTGAGCGCCTGGAAAAGGTAACCAGGAATCTAATACCAGCAGAAAGAGCCAATGAAGACGTAGAAGAACCAGCGATATCTGCTGATGGACCAGCCGTTGGTCGTGGCGGGGTCTGTCTTCGCGTGGTCATGAAGTGTGTACATGAAGGCCACGTTCACAAGATCTTGGGGCCAGATCATGGATGCTGGCTCAACAAGCCAAATACGGACCAGACCAGCCATGCCGAAACCAATCAACTGGCTCGTCATTCCCAGCAGGATGGCGTAGCCCCAGCCAAAGTCGAAGCCGTAAAAGGCTTTTTGAGCCGTCAAGATGTCGGTGAAATAGCCTGCCCCGGCGCCATAGGCGGCATTGGCCATGAGCACGATGAGGCCATGCTCCTTGAAGTTGAATGGCCCCGGGTTCAAGTTGAAGCTGAGACCCAAAAGTCGGAACTGACGGTTTGGCAGAACTTTGGCAAAGCCGATTCCAATGGGATATGCAACGAGCTGGGCAACGTAGGAGGTGATGATGATGGAAGGCTGTCGAAGAGAAAACAGCATGTTCAAGCCGGAAAATATTGTCGTCATGAGCATGCCGATGACCCATGCGCGTAGGGTGTTGGCAGGGACATCTACGTCGTAGTTGCGGACAGCTGCGCGCACCTAATATATGTTGATCAGTGAGTTACACAATCGAACATGTGTTTCGGAGTGAATCAAACGTACTTCCGGATAAGGGGAGTTGTCGACGAGTGCGTCGGCAAGGAGATTCTCCTTGTTGACATCGTGACCCACGACAGCATTGTCGATGGCGCCAAGATCGTCTACTTCAATATTGGGATCGTTTTGAGCTACCTCGCGAAAGAGCCTTAGGCGGCGAGCAGCCTGTTCATCGGTGAGTCGCTCATGCTGTTTGGGTAATTAGGTTCTTCTCGTTGGTTGCGCTTGGCTCCGAGGAGGTGCTGGTTGCCACGGGCTCAGTGTGGACGTCGACAGGTTGGCCACCGCTCTTTCGAGATCTGAAACTGAACGGCATTTTGATGGTGAGCCAGCCAATCTCTTGAGGCACACGAGTCAGGGCGCATGGGCTTGGAACATGGATGAAGAGATGGTGGCCTCAATACTACCAACACCAGCAGGCGGTGCCTCTGATATGAGGTCGACGAGAGTCGCAGAATTGTAACCCATCCTTCCCACTGAAGTGGACCCCGTCTGTCACCGAGGGTCAGCGTGTTCTTGCTCAAGCCCGTTCGTTCAAACCGGATTCGACATTGGCGCGTTCCCCCATCGCCGCATGACGCGCTGCAAAGGGTCTTCAATTCGGGCAGCTGAACGGCTCGAAACCGGCCGGGGCGACATCAGAGATCAAAAGTTCTTGAAGGAATCGCCATCTTGGGACAGAAAGGTATGCGCTGCGAGGGCGTTGGTGGCCAAAGTATCGACTGTCCATTGATAGCGTGTTATTTCAGGCCTTGGGCAGTCGACCGAAGATACTGTAGTCTGTATGAATTGGGTCTGGACCTTTGCCCTCTCCTGGCTTCCTCGTGCCGCCCGTCCCGTTCCCTGCAACCACCCCGCTGGCCGACCAGCCGCCGGATCATGGTTGGTTGGACGTAAGGTGGTTGGATCTCGTTTCGCCCCAGGGCATATGCCGTTAGCTATCTATCTTCAGACACCACTGGGCAGCGCCTTTCGGCACGTCTGTCCTATCAGAGCTCGTGTTGAAGGCGGAGAGGGTAGCTCTCGTGCCACTTGACCTCGCGTGTGCATGACAGGGGATCAGCGCAGCAAGCACAGCAAACGGGTGAAACATGCAAGATTTGGGACGATGATGCTGAAAAGCAGCATCATCCGCGAGCAACGAGATCCATAGCTTACGGCGCGAGGCAACGTTATCGTGTTGAGCATCCTTTGGATCTTTTGGGTTATTATTTGCTCCCTGGCTTCTGTGAATGGCACTTTCAGCGTTGGCGAAGGTTGCGATAAGAACAGAGGTGCTGCCAACAAATTGCTGATCGCTCCTGCAGGCCTCTATTTGGTTTGGCGCATTCTTTGAAGGAGACCTGCCGCAAGAAGCTTGATAAAGCACAATTTGGCTGGAACCTTTGAATCTGGGGAACACCCCGGCCTCGCAAAAGAATGACTAGCCGCAAGAGGCTACCTGTTCTTGATTGAAGTACAGACGTCTTGTCCCGTCCTCTCGGGCAGATCGGCTACATCGGCATGTCAACAATGCTACCGTATTGCTTTGCTCAATGCCATCGGCCATATTGAGGTGTTCGTGTCAGACTCGTTGGTGCTTAGACTCGTGATGATCGAGGAGATAAACCCGATCGCGTAGCAACAAGCAAGGCTCCCAAGGGTTGCGAAAATTATAAGTCTAGAGTGCGGCAGACCGTGTCGTCGTCAAAGCTTGGTTAGCCGCCCTCCTTTCCAACTCGATCAGTGACAAATCTGGGACCGCAATATAGTCGCGTGTTCTATTTGATGATTGACTATGATGCACTTGGCAAGTGGCTCGGTAGCCGACTTGTATGTCGATTGGTTGACGTCTTCTCAGCTTTACATTCGCCCAGGAAGAGTGAATGTTCTGTCTTCTGCCTAGGCTAGTAAAGTTAAGACCAGCCGGCACCCTTACTAAGGAGTAAGGAGTGTTTTCATCTTCTGCCGTGCATGATTGAACTGTATCAGCAAAGGGGCAAACAACTGTGCCAGGGTTGACGAAGCTATGGTCGTCGTCAGCTGTCCATCCGCGGCAACGACTTCCTTGTTCGATTGATTGTGTATTGAAAGCTGACTTCCGGCAGTTTCCCTGACAAAGTACACGCATTGAACTCAGGATACTGCAATCGCGAGCGGCTCACTTGTTGATACCTCTGAACGACGGCGTCAGGGATTCATGCACAACTCTGACCTACCAGGCATTAGCTCACGAAAGATGCTCAGTACTAGGCATGGGATACATGTAAACCCGTAAAAGGAGCTCATGCAGCGACCCTGTTCACGCCACTATGCTTTGGCGCAGCAACTGGTAAGTCACGATCCGGAAGCTGAGCCGACTTGAACTCATACTGATCCTGATGCACTCAATTGCAATCTTGAATTTTACCAGACGAGGCACTTGCAAATGCAAAGGAACCTTGATCAGTACCATGCCAGACACGACAAGTCTGTTGGTCCGCTCTACCGTTTACCACTTTCCGTCAAGGACGAATTCCGCACAAAGGTCAGAGGCCACCATGAACATACTCTCAGACCGTACTCCACCCTGAACAAGCCGGCTAACCCGCTCAGGGCCTCGAGACTACGGGGGGCGATGCAGCCTGGATCGGTAACTATGACATCGACGGCTCTGTTCTTGTGACATTGCTGTACAAAGCTGAGCCGCTCTTGTGAGGACTAGCGTCCCCTGAAGCCTAATGGTTTGTGAGCAGGGAAAACAATTCAACAAGGTCACCAAATGCTGTTCGCTTCACTTTTTGCGAAAGTTCGAAAGTTCATGAACTTTGTCGACCACGAAGCTGCTCGACTAGACTTTCGGCTGACTCTCGGGTACATGCATTATAGCCTGCAATTTTTTGACCTGATTGGATCCTATTCGAGCCAAGAGCCTCGATTCAGACTTGCTTGAGGCTTCTGGACATTTTTAAATAAAAGCACATTTTCTGTTGCGCATAAAACTTAATTGCAGACGCAAAACAAAAATATCATTCGATTGTTGCAAGCAAATTCAGTGTTCAATAAAGAAGTCGTAGTACTGAAGGAGTGACGGAGATCTTGCATGACTTTCTCCAAAGAGCAGCGCCTGCCATTTCGTCCCCTTTCCTCATGATATTCCTGGAGCTGCAACAGCTCCAACAAGTCAGTAACGATTGGACCAGTCGGACCGGGAAGTCGAGAAGGCGCATAAATTGTCCTCTCTACAGGGCGCACTGATCGCTGTCGAGGCCGGGCATCGTCATGCAGCCGGCGATACAGTAGGAGTTGGCAGCTAGGCCACCATTGACATTTGTGCAGCGGTACATGACTTGAAGAAGCTGATTGGCTTGCATAGGCGGGATAGGACCGGTGTTGTTCACAGCTTCGGTCAGTTCGGTATTGTTGTAACCTTCGAAGAAGAATCACAAGTCAGTCTTCAGTAGATGTGAGAACACTTCGAGGGCTGAGCGACTGTACCCTGATTGGCAACCAAATTAGCACCACACTTATACTGCTGGTAGATGCAGGCAGTTGCAAAGGCATCGACGCCGATGGAAGAGGCCAGTAAAGCTGCAGCCACGACGGTGTTGATTCCGAACATCATTTTTGCGGTGGCAAGATACTGAGTATTGAAGTTGCTAGTAAAGTAAAGCGGTCGAATCAAATAGTTCTACACCTGAAGCCTATCCAGAACCCATGCTTATGCTGGGCATGCGACAACATTTATATACTTTGAGCCTTCATCCCATTTCCAGCTCTCACGCAGCCTGCTTTCGTTCCCGCCATGAAGAAAGGGGGCCAAGTGTAACAGCAAGACTCACGTGAGCCGCGAACCTGCATTCCCATTCAAAGCAAACCTTACGAGTATCTGTAGAGGTCGGTACTTTTGCTCGACCTACACAGTAGGCACCCCAAAACGCAATCCTTACGATGACTGCCCATGCGGAGTGGGAAATACACCGCACACTTTGCACGTAGTTTTGGGTGCAAAGTGTGCCCTTAATTGCTTGCACCACATGACTGCTAACATCGATCACTACCCGTTTGAGCAGACAGTGAATCATTCATTCCTCGGCGCATACTCACATGTGCTCTTTCATGTTTACTCGAATTCTCATGGGCGCACGAAATGGATGAGCGGAATGCGCCATGTAACACATCAAGTTGACAAGTATCTAAAATAAATGAGACTCAATGCGGGACTTTTCTCCCAGCGTCGAGATGGAGGTTGTCGGTTCCGACTGTCCCAGCGCCTGACGGAGGGAGCGACGTGGCGCCCTGCCTCGGGCGCGACACTCTCTACGGCGGCATCGGTCCCTCGCGTTATTGGTGACAGCTCACAGCGTCATGTCTGGCATATGGTAGCCAGCATGCCGTAGCTAGCGGATCGGTTGTTCGTCGAAGCTGTTGCCGGGCCAAACAAAAAGAGACTGGCCAGAAAGCCATTTCCTTTCAATGTGGATTGAAGATCCAGAATCGTGGACTGAATCTCACGAGCACGGCCGATTCAAGTATATCAGGACGCCAACGACAAGTTGAGGTTAATTCAACATTCATTATAATTATCACAAACCGACTGATAAGTGTAAACAATACTCGTGGTGTCTTCTGCTTAGCGGCGACAAGATGAGACATCTGCGAGGAGCTTTGGCAGTGACGAGTGCACATTGTGCTTCGATCGCGCCGCTGATAAGCAGGCTCACAATGAGTTTGAATCCACATCACGAGGCCCCAGTCATCCTGGAACGCATGGGTTACTTTATGGAACCATTCTGAGTCAATGCATAATGTCACCAGCCGCCTCGGAATTTCGCCTTGAACTTGGGCAGGACTTCGGAGCCCACAAGATGCCCCATCAATAAAGGGGTAGTCTGTCTTGGCCAACCGAGACATCACTAGGCCGGCCGCTTCGGGCCGCGAGGAAGTCGCCACAAGTCGAGGATGGCGAGCGGGCCTTTTCTATTGGTTCATGGAGATGCGAAGAACTTCGAGACGTAGGCTGCTCCAACTCACGTGTTCATTCCCAGCTATAACCAGGGGGAATGTCCTGCATTCGCGCGGCTGAAACACGAAGTTTCTAGGGAGGAAGCGCCTATGAGGATCCTCCAGCCCTTCAATACTTCAACCTGGTTCATCCGTAAGGATAGGCATAAGGCAGACCAAAATGCAAGGGCAAGCTGTCCTTACATAGACATGCAGCTGAGAAAGTTGACAGGGCACTTTCCACTGAGTCTTGGCAGGGAAAGTGAGCGCTAAATTGCTTCCCGCGCATGACAGTGTGCAACCTTTTAGCAACCGTAGGGAGGCAGTTCCAACGAGCACAAGCGATATGTGTGGGGTGTTTCCTCTCAGGGAACGTGTAACCTCGTCGTATTCTATTCGTATTCTCCAGTGGCGGTCGATCTACCCTGATCTTAAGAGGCACCCCCTGGTTGAGCTTCTCCTCTTGCCTTTCTTTACGTGGCTGTATATGTGTTTCTTCTGCTTTTGCCACTCGTTGCCATTGCCGGCTGCGAAGCGATGTGGTTCTTTTCTGAACTGTCGGCGCTGCTCGCGGTTCTGAGCCCATCCAATCTTGACGCCGTCAAAACAGCGACAAATTCAACAAGCGGCTTTGACGGGGTTGCCTACGACGCTAAACTTGCGAATTGGACACAGTAAGTCAGCAAAACCTGCGCAAATAATCTCGTATTTTGCATTGATCACAGTGATCCGACAGAGGCGCGAGCCCCGACACGACTCAGTTTCTACTCCAATTAGACACATCGAACATTCAACAACGACGATTCAGGGCGCGGCAGACTAAGCCGTATATTTGCACTGGTGGTACACATACGTCCTGCAAGCTCGCTACCGTCTTCTCCATTGCAGACACGCAACTATATGCAGACAAGCAGCTCGTTGAAACGTCCGACGACGCGAAACATCAGCCACTCATCCAGCATCCAAAGGAGGGGTCGTCTAGTGGCAGTATCAACAATGGATTTGCCCTCGTCAACGGCGTCTTGGAGTGGCGACATTCAAACTTCACCACCGGCAGCTGTACATTCTGTCTGTCAGCTACAAACACCATTATAGTAGTGTTTGATCCGTCAGCCGCACCGAGTGGCTGTACACCAGTGACCCTCTTATACTCGCCTTGTAAGCTGAGCAACCTCCGAGGCTTGCTTCCGCAGCTGACACGTTTCAGATGGCAGATGTTTTCCATCAGTCGCTATATCTGTATACCCGTCGTCAGAGATGGTTCCGTATCCCTTGCGGCCCGCAGGGACAAAAGGATCGGGAAGGACAGGCGGGAATTCGGGCTTACAAGGCGTTGAAGGTATGTCTACTTTGTCAAGCGCACGTCCGCCGACAGGGGCACATGACTCACTGGGTCCTGCAACAGGCATCTCTAGCGGACAGAGCTCACCTATCGTGGGGAGTTATGAGCATGGCGCATACACTCAACCTCAGCATGGGCGTCCGGCTCCCGTAATAAGCGATTCGGAGACGTCTCCTTTGTTAACAGAAGTACCCAACGATATGGTTGGGAAGGGCAGTCAACCAGGCGTCACAGAGCCGGCAGTTCCGCAAGAACAGCCAGGAGATGCAGGACCGGCAGGACCGGCGGGACCTCCCGGTGTTAACGGCAACAACGGTACCGACGGCGCGACAGGCCCCCCTGGTCTACCCGGTCCGATCGGTCCTCCAGGTACTGACGGTGCAATCGGGTCTACGGGACCTCCCGGTCCGGCAGGAGTTGATGGCGTCAACGGCACCAACGGCAGCAATGGCACCGATGGTATCAATGGCACCGACGGCAGCAATGGCACCAACGGCAGCGATGGTATCAGTGGCACCGACGGCGCGACAGGCCCCGTTGGTCCACCCGGTCCGATCGGTCCTCCAGGCACTGACGGTACAGCTGGGCCTGCGGGGCCTTCTGGTCCGGCAGGACTTGATGGCGTCAACGGCACCAACGGCACCAACGGCACCAACGGCACCGATGGTATCAATGGCACCAACGGCGCGACGGGTCCCGCTGGGCCCCTTGGCCCAACCGGTCCCCAAGGTGCTCCCGGAGTCAATGGCACTGATGGTGGAATAGGGCCAGCTGGGCCTCCTGGCACTAACGGCACCGACGGTATCAATGGCACCAACGGCATCAATGGCACCAACGGTGCGATAGGGCCAGCCGGGCCTCCTGGTCCGGCAGGACTTGATGGAGTTAACGGCACCAACGGCGCAACGGGACCCGCTGGACCCCTTGGCCCGACTGGTCCCCAAGGTATTCCTGGAGTCAATGGCACCGATGGCGCGACAGGGCCAGCTGGTGCGGTAGGTTCGGCAGGGCCGGCAGGAACACCCGGCCGTGACGGCACGAATGGAACCAACGGCACCAACGGCGTAACCGGACCTGCTGGACCTCTTGGTCCGGCCGGTCCCCAAGGTCTTCCTGGAGTCAACGGCACCAAAGGCGTCAATGGCAACGATGGCACCAATGGTACCAATGGCACGAACGGTATCAACGGTACTAATGGCGCTACGGGCCCCCCTGGTGCGGCTGGTCCGCCTGGCCCTCAAGGCGCTCCGGGACCGGCAGGTCCAGCAGGTTCTCCTGGAGCCACCGGCGGAACGGGTTCTGCAGGTGCGCCTGGTCCGCCCGGTTCTCAAGGCGCTCCGGGCCCGGCCGGTCCCGCCGGTCCCGCCGGTGCCAACGGCGGAACGGGATCCGCCGGTGCACCTGGCCCAGCGGGTCCTCAAGGCGCTCCAGGTCCCGGAGGACCCAGTGGCGCATCAGGACCTGCCGGTCCCGCTGGTGCATCCGGACCGGCAGGTCCACAAGGAGCCCCGGGACCCGGAGGCCCGGCCGGAGCTCCCGGAGCTCCTGGCGCAAGTGGAGTCGCTGCGTCTCCAGGCCCAGCAGGTCCCACAGGAGCTCCCGGCGCGCAGGGTCCGGCTGGCCCACAAGGCCCCGCTGGCCCGCAAGGTCCTCCTGGCACTTCCACCGGTACTGGCATCGCATCAAGATTCGGCTATTTGGGCTGTTACGTGGCCAACCCAGATGGCAACTTCGGCATTTCACCCTTTGTTGCTCAAAAGGTCCTGACAACTTCTGTGGCTGATTGTGCCACGTATTGCTCACATCAGCCTCGGCGGACGCTCTACCTCTCGCTCGGGACAAACCTCGATGGCCAATCCATCTGCACCTGCGGCAACGCGTTGAATGCATTCAACTATCGATCAGTAGGTTTCGACTTTCACTGCAACATTACTTGTAACTTCATGGGCCCGGAACCATCAGAGGATTATTGCGGCGGACAATTCGGCCAAGACCCACTAGTTCTGGTATTCGGCGCAGTATGATGATTCAAGAGCTGTACCTACAATGCAACTGAGCCGGGCGCTGTGGCTAGGGTTTTGATTAGGGCGACAGATTGAGCTCCTCGTTATGAGAGAGTCAAAGTGTTGGTGAACAAGAGTGCAAGGTACGCGACTCACCCCACCTTCTTGGTCGATCGCTCATAAGATGAACCTCCGAATAGGCAAGCACTTGAGGAATATGATTCTTCAGTTCACCACTGTCGCTTACGTGTATTTCCAGCCCTCCTTCGGGCATCACTCTTAAATTTCTTACCCCAAAGTATGGAGGAGAAGCGTATCGCAAACGCGGAGGGTCTATTGCAAGTCGACCTACTAGACTATCCGCAGTCCAGACTCGAGAAAATATTGCGCTGAGAATGTTGCCTTTCGAGGGCTTCGAAGAATTGCTCGATTGTATTGCCACGGATGCGAATAGACTGACATAGGCGTGCATCATTGAGTACTGATGGCAGGCTATCACAGGCGAATGGGGCTGCTTTAGTAACTCAGTGAGTGCGAACAACGCGGTCCGGCAGCATCCTGGCTTCGGGCGCCGAAAGGCCAGGTGACCTACCGTGACCTGGTCGATGGTCTCAATGCTAGCCTGCGATAGTAGTCTCGTCACGGGACGTCGTGGATTAACAAGGCCTGCTATGAGTGCAAGCAGTTGAAATGGAGGTGAGGATGGACCGGCCCGAGTATCATAGTGTTTAGAAGTAACTAGTATGGCTTTATGCAGCCAAGGGAATACGAGAGGTCCTCGTACGGGGAAGACATATGCAGAAATCTCCATATCACTAAATAGAACTATGCCTCGAATATAAAGCATTAGCTTGCTGGACGCGGTTGCGACTGCCTGCTTTACTCAATGCTCGTGGCCACAGCACGAACCCTCCATGGCCGCCCGGGCAAGCTTGGCGCGGCTCAGCGGACGAGGCGCCGGCAGCAAGTCGCGTCCCAATAGGTCTGGAAGGGGAGTTGTGTCGCCCCCAACTTCAACGTTGTCTTTAGCACGCTTGGTGGCTCCGGACCTGTGGACCTTGTTGAGCCAGTTTCCGAGACGATACCCAGCCTTGGCGATCTGAAGTTCAATGGTGCTGATTGCAGAGTTATAGTACGCTGGGTAGAGATCGCCGCTCTGCAGAGCGTCCGCGCCGTCGGGCATGACAGTGGTGCAAACAAAAGAGTTGGCATCGGATGCCCAGCGCGTCGCCGTTGTGATCGCATCGCCAACATCGTCACCCTGGATCCAGCTTGCGGCTTGCGATTTATAGCTGCCAGATGACATTTCCCCAATCAATGTGTCGGCCCACGACTGCGCATCGGACAGCTCGTGTCCGCCAATCAGTTTCTCAGGCATATACGTGTCCCAGTCGGCGTGAAGATTGTCGCTGTAGCCGTCGAAAGTTACCGTGATTTTGTTTCCGCCAACCGCGTAAGCCTCGTCGTGTAGCGGCTGCGTCAGATCACCCAGAAAGTGCACAAGGAACTTGAGCGCCTGGGCGACTTGTGTGTTGCCTAGGCGTGGATCTGCTACGCGCTGGGTGTAGTTGGCCACGGCGGATATGGAGCAGCCCAAGTGGCCGCAGTCACGTTCATAGTCGACATTGCACGACGTGGGAGGATTGTCCTCGGCATCGATGAAATGAAACGGCGCCGACCACTTCCCTGCTTTGGTGGCCCGATACTGGTCGGCCCAGGAGGCGACGCTGGCTAGATAGGAGCTGGAGGAATCGCCGAGAATACTCTGAGCCCTATATACTTGTGCATTAGTTCAACGACACATTCAGAACATCGCAAGCTCATTGTAGACTCCTGCGCGGGATATTGCTGCAACTCACCATGAAGCTGTATCCGGGGTCACGTAGTGTTGCGCAATGTAAGCCACTGTCGCATGGCCCAGAACGCCCCACGCATTCGCGTGCTGTACGCCAGCAAGCGCCACAAGGGCGACCTTGAATAGAGATAACATTGAGAGAGAAACTTTGAGGGCTAGACCGAGAGCTAGCTGGCCAAGAGCGCGGGTAGATCTAAGCCGTGTCTTGGCAGATCGGAGAAGCGCACAGCACAGCTTCCAAACCGGGTGCTGCAAGGTCTGCTACTTTATATACCTATCTTGTGATGATCCAGCAGCCGCCTCCTATTCAACTTATGTTGCTCTAGGCTGATTGGCATTTGCAATCGACACAATGCCTGTAACACGAATGACATTTCTCTGCAGACTCGGAGTTGGCCGTGGCTGATGTTGGAGTGGTGCATCTCGGCGCGACGGAGCAAACTAGCCTGCCTATTCGAGCAGGTCGTGAGGATCAGCGCTGCGAACCCCCGGCATTCGGCAATGAGTTTGCGGCTGTCTCGTAGCGCATGTCAAACTTATCCGTCTGATAGGAGCACTGCTGAGTGCGTGATGTGCCATTGCAATAAATAGTGTGGTGGAGCTGCCGTATTTGGCGTCGGTCAACGACATCGGGTACAGTCCGGAGTCAGCCGTACATAGCCGTTCGGGGTCTAGAACTCGGTGTCAGCCTGCAAACTCAGGGCACTCGGATGCCGGCTGATGATTTGTCAAGTCTTTGAAACGCAGCTGACCTTTGAATATACTAGAACTTGACAAGCAGTAAATCACGCTCTTGAGAGACTTACTGGCTATTTTGGTGTTTTGGGCGGGGTACTTAACGGCCAGATGATTCGAAGGTCTTAATTTACAGGTGTCGTATCTGGTATCGATCTCAGCCCGCTCGTCAGTCTCAGCATAATTGGCAACTTGGACTTCTGTGCCGTTTACGTGCTAAGCCGACTTCATCAGCTTTGTGTCGACACTCCCTCTAATAATACTCTTCGTGCAAGTAATTGCTGGGAAACGATGGCAGACAATTTTATTGAAATCGTATTTGCTTCGTGGACCGTTGAGGTGAACATGCTTTCCTTTGCATCCACGACGTATGGCAGCACGCCCTCAATACTCACGACTATCAAGCTCGGATCGGTGTTGTTAGCAGTATAGATATGAGAGTTGCCATCGACTGAAGGAGAGTGTGACCTTATTTGGTCTAGCACCGCGTCGATATGCTTGTCTTCAAGGAATAGTATTTCCTGTTTCTAATGGTCGCTTCTGGTTGACGTGGCATGCCAACATTACAAACGGCGCTGATTGATTTGCCGTCATCTGGCTGAGCTCCTCCCACTGGTTGCCAACCCCGTCCAACCCACTCTTTCTGGAGTCCGCCTCTCTCAGAGGCATCTCACAGCCAACCTTGAAGATCATCGTGTCCTTCAACCCCTTCCAACCAACTGTAGGGCTTTCTCACGATATCGAGTTTAGCGATAGGCAGAACTTGGCTTTCAGCATTACTTGTTGGCAAAGTGTTGGACTTCAGCTTTCTGAAAGTAGCCGACTTGATGGCGCGTTGATGTACACATATCTGCCTCATGCGACGGGAGTTTTCGGGACGAAATCTCCTGCTTATAGGGCATATGCCTTCAGTACGTGCCTCGCCCTTGCGGGCAATAATGCTGCGACACACGGCGAGCAAGCGCAGAGTATGATGAAGCCTACATACTCGTACGTTGCCAAGGATCTACGACGCGACTAATACGTCATTCACGAGATACCTATTTTCTGAGCAGCTTCTAGTTCAAGGCTCACATGAGTCCCTTTATTCCAATCTATCTGACGATAACACAAATCAAGTCGTAAGACGTTTTTCATTCAACCGAAGGTATTGTTTACTACTCATGCATCAATACCATAGGAAGTAAACGCCCAGTGACAACTTTTCAACAATAAGAGCATATTAATTATAAAGAATACAAGAAAACTTCTAAATCAGAAGCCTGAAGTACCCAAATCTGCACTATCTTATGAAAGATGACAGGTATAGGTAATGCGATTGCACCAGGACACGGCCAAAGGTAGCTTTTCGTATCACTAATCACCTAATATAGGTGCCACGTGTCAGGTCGTCCATCTAGCCATGGGTCAGCTTGATAGCACTTCACACGACTGGCGGAAAGCCTGCGATGTGGAGTTCTTTGCAAACCTTGTTCAACCGTCCTCCAACGTCCAACGACTACAGGCAGCGAACAATGACCATCTAACATGCACTTTGGCTCATCAACGGGGCCAGACGGGCTCTTTGTCGTATCAAAGTGACTCACATGGGTTGAAAGTTCCACTCTTGAGCGTTAGCCCTGGCAAACTGGGACCTGGGCCGGGGATGCAGGAGATCATATGATGCTGCTTAGAGACCAATTCCTTGGGAAACAGGTCCGCATCGGCAGCACGACTGTAAGAGCTTCTCTGCTTCCCGAGCAGATTCACGAGCATGTGTTGAGTGATGTAATGTCTGGCCCAGTGCCAGAATCTTTCAGGCTCCCGAGAGATCGACGGGTTTCCTCGTTCCTCGTTCCTCTGAGGAAGATGCTCGTGAGTCAAACACTTTTATGTGAGCTGTGTTTGCAAGCACGTCAAAGGCCAGTTGCCTGATCGATTCTGAAGATGAGCGCGTGCGTTGGAAGCCTGTCGAGACACAACCCGCATTACAAGACCCCCTGCTCGGCAGAAGCATCCGAGACTAGGATGGGGCAATAACGGCGCAAGTTACCAAATCGCCGCTTGCATAAGCTTGAGTGTTAATTGGCTGCTGTCCAGACATCCATAACGGTTTCGTTCTTCCAGCAGACGACTAGGTCCGAGCAAGGAAACAGCCCACCACCGCGATCCTTCGCTCGCCAGCCACTTTATTGACTGTCCTTGGCGAGCTGAAGCTGTTAGTCACTTTGCACTCCTACCTGGACATGGTAGAAGCGAAAAAGGTCTGATATACGTGACACCAATTTGGCAGGAGAAAGCCGGGACAAGGTACCACTTTTATGGCTTACCGCATGCCTGTCCACTACCGAGTTCGAAGAAACGGCAAACCCCATCTTTGGACTTTGGCAATCTCGTACAAATCTGCTATATCGCAAGGTCTATATCACGAAATGGGGTTCTATAGTTAGGTAGTAGAGCTAGTACGCTAGCTCTACTAAATTCACCCTACTTATAGCATCGTAGTACTGGATTTACCGTATAAACTCAAGAAGCTTCGTCGCGGCCCCACGAGGAGCCTTACAAGGGGCAGAGCGAATCAGCTACATCCTCCTCAAATTAGGAATTGAGATACAGGCTCATCATTGGCTTCCCCCGCAGAATAGCTTCGCCTAATCCTCGTGGGGCAGCGACGAATTTTCTGAGTATGATACGGTGCTTGTCTACCTGTTTCAAAATATGCTAGCCTTGCTTATATGCCTTTTGTACCTTGCGGTATATGCTATCAATATGAGTTGTCGCGGCGTTTTGGCGTTGTCGAGTATTTACCGTTCCTCGGAAATGGCGGTAATATGCGACCGTAGTCACCTACCGCTAGTTAATGCCCCCCACAGCGATTTCGCCTTGATCGGGGACCCCGTCCCAGCTCCTGATCACAGAATCGATGGGCTGATGTATGCAGTCAGCGAAAGCAACGGTCAATGCTAATGCTGATGCATCATGGAATGCACCCGTCAAGCGAAAAGCAACTCAAACGGAAGTCGGGGGATGGTTGCTGACGGCAGAGTCGCACCGAAGCAGCATCTATAAATGGAGAGCAGCATCTCACATCTCATGTTGACTCAGTCCTATTCATCAAACACTCCGAGATAGATCGTGGACCCTCCGACGGTAATCCAAGATGCGCGCCTCGACCCTCACCAGTCGAGTCGTTGGCATTGCCTGCGCGGTTCTGTCAGTGCAGGCCACGACCCAGTATCCCCCGCTCCTAGATGCGACACTCGAAGACCTACGGCAAGGCCTAGACAGCGGCGCTTTTACAAGTGTCGATCTCGTTGATGTATACATTGCCCGCATACACGAGGTCACTCCCGCGCTTCGACCGGTGACCGAGATCAACCCGGATGCTCGGGCAATCGCCGCCCAGCTCGGCGCCGAGAGAAGCAGCGGTAACCCCGCCGCCTCGAAGCCTCTCCATGGCATTCCGGTCCTCTTCAAGGACAACATTGCCACCTGCGACTCCATGAACAACACAGCCGGCTCCTACGCCCTGCTCGGAGCCACGGTACCCGAGGACAGCACCGTCGCCGCGAAACTCCGCGAAGCGGGGGCCATTATCCTGGGAAAGACAAACCTGTCGGAGTGGGCAAAGTTTCGAGCCCTCAACGCTACCAACGGCTGGTCGGCTTACGGCGGCCAGACTTACGGCGCTTATTACCCCGACCAAGACCCGTCGGGTTCGTCCTCGGGGAGCGGCGTCGCCACATCCGTTGGCCTGGCATGGGCAAGCTTGGGCACGGAAACTTATGGGTCTCTTTTGTCTCCCGCTGTTCTCGGCAACATCGTCGCCATTAAGCCTACCGTGGGCCTGACTTCACGGCACTTGGTGATACCCATCTCAGAGCATCAAGACACTATTGGTCCCATGGCGAGAACCGTCAAAGACGCCGCACGCCTTCTTTCCGCAATCGCAGGACCGGACTCAAGGGACAACTACACATCAGCCATTCCTTTCCGCCAGGTTCCGGATTATGCCCAAGCTTGCAACAGTTCCTCTCTGGTGGGGCGGCGCCTGGGAGTCCTGCGGGAGACTATGAGCACGAGCACGACAAATCCGACGGCGGTGGCTTTCAATCAGTCATTAGGTGTCTTGCGGGAGGCTGGCGCCGAGATTGTTTACGACATTCAGCTTCCTGGCATGGACATTCTCAACAGAGAATTCCCTGATGCCGAAACGATAGTGTTGTTGGGTGATTTCGCCACCAATCTTCAAGAGTATCTATCGCACTTGGTCTCGAATCCTCACAACATCACCTCTGTGGAAGATCTTTGGTTATTTACACGCACTAGTCCCAAGGAGGACTATCCGCGCCACGACACCACTATCTGGGACGCGATAATTGCCTGGGGTCTTAACAATACCATGCCTGGATTCTGGAGCAACGAAACAACCATCATCTACCTGGCTGGGCACCTCGGGCTGACAGGCGCCCTGATGAACCATACTCTCGACGCCCTCGTTGCTCCTACCGATTCCTTGATTTACCCTGCTGCTCTTCTTGGAACGCCGGTTGTTACGGTGCCCTTGGGTCGAATGCCGGACAACACGTCCCTCCTGAGAGATGCTCGTGGTACTTTAAATCAACAGGGTCCCAACCAGCCTTTTGGACTTGCCTTTGCAGGTGACAAGTGGAGCGAGGAATCGTTGATTGGAATGGCATATGCCTTTGAGCAAAGAACACAAGTTCGAAAAGCCGTCAAGCCGCTCATCAAGCCTCGTACGGAGCTGGCAGATATTATGCGCAGGAAATACTCGGCGGCTGCCTCATAATATTGTTGCTGTGGTGGAACAAAGACTTGCTCGTGTCCCAGCCCACTAGCTAGAAATGCAATTCTTCGCGCAACCTCACCGCCTATAGTGAAGTAATGTGCGGGCTCGCCATCGTTGGTTTTCTCTATTGCTCATCGTAACTTCTGAGTGTGCCTGTTCCACTGCAACTCTATACTCGGGACTCGTATGAATGCGGTAATCGATCAGCGATTCAGTCTGAAGAACTACGATGAATTTGCGCATTCATCAATGATCTCTACACCCATACATGCCCCCCGGAATATGCATTCATAGTGATCAGGACTTACAGAGCTAACTCCATATTGTGTTACAAGCGCTCTCGCTGCGCTGGATCAAACGGCTTAGCATTGGCAACATGACATTTCTACTGTACCGTTCAGACGATCTAACGCCTTGGATATTGGACCAGCTTACTCTCTCCAAACCATAATCCCCTTTGCGTACAGTCCTGCCACAATTCCCACACCCCTCTTCGCATCCCTCGCAGCGGTTGCGCTTGTGGGGTACTCGGTGCCCGTATAGAGGTGCCTCAGCCCTCGCTCTTGACTCCATTCGGACACCCAAGACGCCGCCACCGCAGTCTTGCAGTACTCCTGCATCTCCAATGTTGCATTGGCAAGCTCCTCGGGATCGTTGCAGATGTGCCGTGTCTTGGCGAACTTGAAGAGGCTTGGGACGTGGGGATGCCCGGCAATCAAGAGTTTGCCAGCCGAGAGGGAGAGGTTGTCTGGCAGGAAAGGAACGGGCAACTTTGAGTGGTACTTGAGGGACGAGTCGGGCGATTTCGCGTACAGATACACGGCGCCCCTGTTGGTGGAGGCAACGGCCACGGTGGTGCTGTTGAGTATCTCAATGCCGTTTGCGTAGGCCAGGCGCGCAACGACGCGGGCTTCCACCCCGTCTTCTTGCAACCTGACGTGAACGACTGTACCGGTGGGGGCTCCGAGGTATGTCTCGATCTGCGATAGTATCTTGGACTGTCTCGCAGGGACAAGGTGGTCGTTGGTGACGTAGAACTCGTTGCTGCTAATCAAGACAATGGCGTTGGGTGCGTGGACGAGCGGGTGCAGGATCGTACGCATGTGCGTCGCAGTCAACGAGGCGACGTTGAGCTTGAACATTTCGATGCGGGAGCTGGCCTTGGCATGATTGCACACGAAAAGAGTCGATGTGGCCTCATGATACGCCATGCCCAGCGTGTGGATGTCTTGCCCGACGGGAAAGTTGGCAATGTCGATCCTCTTCAGTGCTTCGGCGTCGGGGATGCCAGCTCCTCGACGGCCGTAGTCGTAGACGTAGAGCCCGGCGCTGACAACAGGGCCAGGAAGCGAGAGTCCCTGCCTCGCTAAGCCAAGATGACAATTCGCAAGCAAGGGCCGCACATACCATGACGGTGTTCCATCTCTCCCGTCCTGGGTCGCAGGCTACAATTGCCACACCCTGGTCCTCTAGCAGTAGCACATCCTCGCAGCTCCTCACGCGATCAGCAAACTTGATGTCGTAGCTCTTGAATGCTTGAGTTCTGGGTAGGCGCTCGGGAGCGTTGCTGTAGAACATGGAGATGAACTGGGCGCGCTCATAGAGAAAGGGCGACAGTACTGCCAGCGCCAGCACGAGCTAGGGCGTTGTGAGCACGCAGATTACGAGACGAGATGGGTGTTGGACGCATGTAACGAAGCGCGATTGATGGACTCACCAGGACTGTTCTTGATCCCATTTCGACAAAGGACGTCAATGATTCGAGAATGCCAATCTTGGGTGAAACGCGCCGTCTCGACGTTGGAGGAATGGAGGCTGTCGTCTGTCTCTCCGGGGGGGGGAAGGACTCGGCTTACATGCGTGACCCGGGTGCGGAGGATGCTGCAGGTCTCGTCTGACTGCATAATACGGAATACTACGTAAACACCAAAACAACTGCGGGGTGATGACAGGGGGCGAGTCAGGAAACTAATGAAGGTGTGGAGCATTCACGATATCCACGATGCAAATCGGGCACCGGCTTCACCGTGCGGCATTGTCGAGGCTTCAACAGCTTACGAGAGGTTGGCTTAACCGTGAGATGTTTGCTTACTCTGTTGGGGTGCCGTACCAGACTCCTCGCGCCCTGGACTACATGTAGTAGGCAGGGAGACCAATGCACAAGATGGCCGGGCATGGATGTAAAGTGGGGGAATGCCAGCAACATCAACAATGAATTTTTGATTACAAGTCAAATGCGAGTGAACACATCAACTGTACCTGTACCTGGTCTTGTCATTCCTTGACCAAAGTTGGGCTTTGGAGATTCCCTATAGAGCACAGCCGAGATGGATTTGGCGACTTACATGGATGTTTTGTGGGCGGCTGGACGCGTTCTCTGCGAGGGCTTCTCCCGGGCGCCCGTCGCAAAAGCCTGGACAGGATGCAGCGTCGTAACCTACATAGTCCTGAGGCTTAACGAAATTAGGTAGCAAAGCTGGCAATCGCCGTCGGGTGTCTTTTGGATCGCGTCTCCTGTTTGGCTCTGGCGATATTAAATTTCCGTCCAAGTCCAGACGTCTCTAGGGTAGGCACCATGGAGCCATCACATGATCTACCACGTGTGCAGCCTTCGACTGCCAAATGCGTCCAAAACTTGCAGAAACACCATCACGCGCTGACCATCGCTTCGACTGCCGCACCCCAATCTTGGCACCCGCAACGCCCACGGCTCCTGAAACTTGCCCGCGCAACCAAGCCTTGCGCGCGACGCCATGCTTGCAGCCGGCAGGCCATGATGCGGAATCCACGAATTCTAGCCGGCGTCACGGAGCTGCGCTGTCTCGCCGTCCGCATCTCTCGACCCGGCAGCTCGACGCGATGGCTGTCGTCGGCTGCGAGTCCGCGGGCGCCCCGAGTCGCAGCCGTGTCGCCGCTCACGGGCGCCGGATTCTTCCTGTCGAACCGGCTGTCTGAGCGGTCCAGCTGCCTCGAATCGCTCGTCGCCTGTCACAAACCTCGAGCGACTTCGACCGCCGCCTCGCCAACGACAGCGAGCACGCCCACGGCGTCGAAAACGCCCCAACCGCTGGCAGACCTCCCCCCCCATCGTCGACGGCAGGCTCGGAAGCAGGCAGCTTCAAGCTCGGACGAGTCTGACGGGACGCTGCCCGCCAATGCCTCGTCGACCCTCACCAATGTTGCCGCGGCGCAGCCTGCAAACTCCTTTCGCCGAGTCTCATCCACACTCCTCTCCCTGTCGAAGCCGCGACTATCGGCCCTCGTGGTCCTCTCAGCCATGGCCCCATACGCGCTGTATCCGGTGCCCGAGATGCTGATGCCGACCATGACCGAGACGCCGAGCCTGAGCCCGCTGACTCTCTTGTTTCTGACGACGGGCACGGCGCTCTGTTCAGCGAGCGCCAACGCCTTGAACATGCTCTACGAGCCTTCTACCGATGCCAAGATGTCGAGAACCCGAAACCGCCCGCTGGTGAGGAAGCTGATATCCACCCGAGGCGCTGCCCTCTTCGCCATCCTTGCCGGCGCGACGGGCGTGGGCGCCCTGTACTTTGGCGTCAACCCTACGGTCGCGTTCCTGGGACTGTCGAACATTGCGCTATATGCGGGGATCTACACGCCTCTCAAGGCGGTGACGGCCTTCAACACCTGGATCGGCGCCGTCGTGGGCGGCATCCCTCCGTTGATGGGCTGGGCAGCCGCCGCGGGTGAAGCCGCGACAAACGACGGCTCATGGCGGGAGTTGCTCTTTGCGAGTGACGGCTCGTCGATAGGCGGCTGGCTCCTCGCCGGCTTGCTCTTTGCTTGGCAGTTTCCGCACTTCATGGCCCTCAGCTGGGGCATCCGCGAGGAGTACAAGGCGGCCGGTCTTCGCATGCTGGCGTGGACGAACCCGGCCCGCAACTCGCGCGTGGCGTTGCGCTACAGCATCCTCTTCATCCCCATCTGCCTCTCCCTGTGCGCCGCGGGTGTGACGGACTGGTCCTTTGCGGTGACCAGCTTGCCCATCAACGCGTGGCTGATTCGCGAGGCGGTGCGCTTCTGGAGGTGCGAGGGCCACAAGGGCAGCGCCAGGGGACTATTTTGGGCGAGCGTGTGGCACTTGCCGGCCGTCATGATCCTTGCACTGCTGCATAAGAAGGGCATGTGGAGCAGGGCGTGGAGGAGCGCCTTTGGCGATGAGCACGACGAGGGCGAGTGGGAGGAGGACGAGGAGCTGGAAGAGATGGCCAGCATGACGGCCGCCAAGGTGGGAAATATTGACGGGTCGGCAGCACAAGCGCAGCGGTCATGACGCCTGTATGGGGCGCACAAGCACTGACGGATTGTATGATTCAAACCGGAGACTGGGAGGAGAGAGGGACGAGAGACGTTCCGTGTACACTAAAAACCCATGCCCGTTTGCGCGACGGCGCACAGCGTGTCTTTGTCAGGAGCATGAGAGGAAGAGTAGACGACGCAGCTGTAAGACAGATGGCAAGGAGGAGATTATGAAGGAAGAAGGATGCTGTACCATCAATTGAAGGCCCTCGCGCTTGTCCGGGTCTTTTCCGCGCACATCTCTAGTCTATTATACAGCAATCTGCCAGCCGTGAACGCGGTGTCTGCATCAGTCCAGTCCAGGTATTACCGTTGTAGCCCTCCTCGTCTACACCATCTGTCATTGTCGAAACAAGCTTGCTCTTGACGAAAGAAAGGAGACTGCATCACGTCGTCTGCTTCTCAGTTCTGCAAATGATCACCCCGTGCAAAGCATCACCAACGCCTGTCAACGCCGCCCGGTAGCCCTTCTCTATGCCACGTTGACTAAGGAGTGTAAATGGAAAAGGGAAGACGGGAAATGAAAGCTTTAAAAGAAAAAAAAAGGAACAGAAAACGGGCAATAAAAAGAAGCGGGGAATGAAAAGGAAGAAACCGTCTACGACACCCTACTGCCTCCGCCCGGCCGGTTGATGATGGCGCCGATGCCCATGTCGGCGCTCGACAGCCTCTCGGCATCCATGTACGGACTGCTGCCCTCACTGTGGCCACCGCCATGCGAGGCGTAGCGTCGGCCGGCCGCGCTCGCCGTCGAGCTGACACTCGACGAGTATCCGTGGCTGTAGCTGGCGGGCGCGTACGCGGTGACGGCGTACGAGGCCTGCTGCGGCTGGAGATGCTGGCTGTGGTGGTGGTGCTGCTGCTGCTGTTGGGGGTGGTAATGGTGGTAACCCGATGACGAGTACGACGGGCCCGACGAGCTCGCCGTCTCAGGACTGCTGTAGGGGGCGTCTAGTTCATCAACGGGGGTCAGGCCGATGCCGGAAATGCCGCTGTCGTCGTCATACCCTGTGACATGCGAGCTCGTCTCGAGACGGTCGCGACGTGACGCGGCGCGGGCAGCGCTCTGCAGGTTCTTGATGCCGTTGGACATGCACTGAGACTGTCAGTACACCTCTTTCCCGTCTCAACCCTAAACGAGGGTGAAAGGGGGGGTAAGGAGCTCACCTTTTGCTCGACGACGTTCCACTTCTCGCCGGTGCGCGCGGCGAGCCCGCTCCAGATCTCCTTGCGCATGCCCATGTACTCCTTGGCCAGTCGCTGCAGCTTGCGGTTGTCCCAGTCGTCGGAGCCCTTGCGCTCCATGAGGCGCTCGTGGCGTTTGCGGCAGGCATTGGCCGTCTTGGATGGAAAGTAGCCGTCCTTGATCTGGCCCCAGTTGAGTCCCTGCATGCGCGCCGTGACGAGCTGCTGATCGTCTTGGTGGCTCCAGGCCCCGGAGCTGGCGCGGTGGTGGGTGGGAGGAATGGAGACGGCCTCGGTCGGGTAGGAGTCGTAGTGCTGCTGCGAAGTCTGCTGCTGCTGCGGGAGAGACATGGCTGACGAGGAGGAGGCGACGGCCGAGTAGTAGTTGGCGGGCATGGCCATGCGCTGCTGAGTGTACATGGCCGAGGATCCAAGGGAAGCAGGGATCGCGTCGGGGTAGTGTGCCTGCGAGGCGCTGATATTGCGGGTGTGTTTCGGCATGGCTGAAGTCGGCGGTGGTGACGTGTAAGCGAAGGAGGTTCGCGGGATGCTTTTGTCGAATGGGACCAGGAGGCCGGCTCGAGGTCGAACGAAGGACGAAAGAAGATTACCGATCAAGGCAGGGATGAAGGCAGCTCCAGGACAGACTGCAATCTAGAACCTGGGAGTCCGGGTAGGCGGGCCGACAGAAGATGATGAATTAGACGGACCTTCGATGTCAGAGGTGAGAAGAAGAGTGGAAACCCGGAGACGTCTAAGAAACAACAACCGGCAGGGACAAGAAGAGAAACCCAAGTAAGAGGAATAGGAAAAGCAACGGGCGTAGATGAGTAAAGTTTCGAAACGACGGGAGGATGCTCAAGCAAAGGACAAGAGAAGTCAGGCCCATGAGCCGGACCATGGACGTGTTTTAAGATTGCGAGATGACGACGAGCAAAAGACAGCAACGGACGGTCCAGTAGAGCGGTTAGCGGCTACGAGTATGAAACAAACGCCTCTGGACGAAGAGGGAACGGGGGGGGGGCAAAAGACTGAAACGAAGCTGCCGTGTCTAAAAGGACGAGTCTGCGCGCAACGGGTCGCTGAGATTGGCCGAGGAAGAGAACGACAAACGGCTGGGCGGCTAGACTGGGGCGAATACACAGAAGAGGCCTGCCGAACAAGGTAGCGAGAGCCGCGACGGAGCCCGATATGGAACAGTGGGTGGACCGGACGGGTATGAGGAAGCGCCGTCTTGTCGACGGGGCCCTGCTCCTGGGCCTTGGGGGTGGCGGCGGCTAGAGCCGATGGGGGGGAAACGGAGGCTTGGACGTGTCAGTTGAAGCGGACGAAGCGTGCAAGCGTGCTGTATCTGGCAATGAGCAGAGCCGGGACGGGAGTCTCAACAGGCTGGGGTCCAAAATGGGCAGCAACCTGGGCGATGATGTCTGGATGGACGGATGAGTCCACAGCACAGCACAGCACAGCACAGCGCGCGAGGCGGCAATGGAGACAGGAGCCGGGAAATGAAGGGGACGGCGCATTGCATATCCAGGCCTCGGGGTCTTGGGGGCGCGATCGCGTGGGCCAGATCTGGGCGCCAAAGGAGGCGTCCAGGCTGCCAGGGGGGGTGCACGATGCAGGGCACAGCACAGCACAGCCGCGCAGCCG
>JALHBZ010000203.1:0-69619 GCA_024340015.1 Tolypocladium ovalisporum | reverse complement strand
GGGGGGGGGGGGGGAGGAGCCAACTAACAAGACGGCACGCGGCACGCTCCCACACACGCTGATGCATCATACCTAAACCAGGAAAACCTGGGGAACCCTTGGCGCAAGTCTGGGGAAACGCCCGGCTCCTCGCGTCGCGGCACGGACGAATCCGGGGGAGAACGGGGCCTGGACCACTGAGGCTTCGTTGCCGTCCTCACCATGCGTCTCGCGGGTGGGGACTGCGGACGAGGAAAGGCTCTCGACAGGCTCAACGGGGGGGGGCTGGCGCTACGCGAGAGGGCGCACAGCTTTGACGTCTGCCGGGCTTTCATGCTGGCTCGCTAACAGCCTGCGCGCGCCCGACGCGCACACGGCCGTTATCGCCGTGGCTTGCGGTAGCGCCGCAATCTTGTCCCAGACGGGGCGGGTTTTCGATGGAGCCCACGTCTCGATAACGGCGGGCCCCCGACGTTGCTGCAGAGTTATCGTTGGTGGCTTGGGGGGTAGATTGGCAGGGACCCCGACGTCAACTCTCCCGCGCAACGACACTCATGTCCCATGGTTGTTGAGCGCAAGGCTGCGAAGCCCGGCCCGGCCGACTACATAACGCCCTCGGACGGCGCTTTCAATGACCGCCGGCTGAGACAGACGGGCATAAGAATCTACTCCTCTGCTGCCGTCTTGCTGCAGTGCAACAACACCTCTTTAAAGATCCCCTCTTTGAGTAGAAAATCTCGCACATCTCAGCTCCCCTTCCGCCCCTCCCATCTCGAAGCCATCAGCTTCACTTCTTCAGATCCGGCCTCATCTCGTCTCCATCCCCAGAAACACCACCCCCAGAGAATGACCGTACCCTCTCGCTGCACGCCCCTTCAATGGACCGCCCCGGAATCCAGCCTTCCGGATCCGCCCCCGACCCGAGGGACCGGCACCAGCACCGACACCGGCATCATGACAACAACATGAACACCAACCCCCTGAAACTCATCGACGATGGCGCCTCGGTCGTCGACCAGGCCACGCGCGACGCCAGCGACCTCGCCGCCCTGGGCCACGCGCAGACGCTGACGCGCAAGTTCTCCCTCTGGAGCATGCTCGCCCTCGCCTTCTGCGTCCTCGGCACCTGGTCCACCATGGCCCAGGGCCTCGCCAACGGCATCACAAACGGCGGGCCCGTCGCCGTCCTCTGGGGCCTCGTCGTCGTCACCGTCTGCAACACGTGCGTCGCCGTCTCCCTCGGCGAGATGGTCAGCAGCATGCCCACCGCCCTCGGCCAGGCCTACTGGATCTCGGAGCTCTTCGGCACCCCCGCCGGCCGCTTCGCCAGCTACCTCTGCGCCTGGATCAACACGTTTGGCTGGTGGACCCTCACGGCCTCGCAGATTGCCTTCATGACCGACTTCCTCCTCGCCATCAAGGTCATGTTCGACGAGGACTGGGACGGCGCCGGCAAGGGCTGGCTGCAGTTCCTCGTCTACCTCGGCATCACCGCCGCCTTTACCCTCTTCAACCTCGTCGCCTGCCGCCGCGAGAGCGTGCTGCCGACGTTCAACAACTTCGTCGGCGTCTGCTTCGTCACCCTCTTCTTCGTCTTTGTCATTGCCCTGCCCGTCGCCGTCGGCACAAAGTCCGAGCTCGCCTTCCAGCGCGCCTCGTTTGTCTTTGGCCAGTGGCACAACGGCACCGGCTGGCCCGACGGCGTGTGCTGGTTCCTCGGCCTCGTCCAGGGCGCCTACGGCCTGACGGCCTTTGACTCCGTCATCCACATGGTCGAGGAGATTCCCGCGCCGCGCCGCAATGCGCCACGCACAATGTACCTGGCTGTGCTGTTTGGCGCGCTGTCGGGCTTCATCTTCATGATCGTCTGTCTCTTCTGCATCCAGGATCTCGACACCCTGCTGGACCCTCCCTCGGGCTTCCCCTTCATCGAGATCACACAGTCAACCGTTGGCTTGAACGGCGCCGCCGTGCTCATCGCCCTCTTCATTTTCAACGGTCTTGGACAGGGCGTCAGCATCCTCACCTCGGCCTCGCGCCTGACCTGGAGTTTTGCTCGTGACGGCGGCTTCCCCTTTGGCGCCTACTTTGGCCACGTCGACACCTACTGGATGGTCCCCGCGCGCGCGCTGTGGCTGCAGGCCGTCATCATCGGCCTCGTCGGCGTGCTGTACCTCTTTGCCAACACGGTCCTGCAGGCCATTCTCAGCGTCAGCACCATTGCCCTGACCGTCTCCTACGCCATGCCCATTGTTGCGCTGCTCATCGCCGGTCGCGACAAGCTGCCGCCCGGCGAGTTCCGCCTCGGCCGCCTCGGCCCGCTCGTCAACGGCGTCTCGGTCGCCTACTGCGCCATCACCACCGTCTTCTTCTTCTTCCCCACCCAGCCGAACCCGGACCCGAGCGACATGAACTTTGCCATTGCCGTCTTTGGCGTCATGCTCGTCGTCGCCATCGGCTTCTGGCTCATCCAGGGCCGCAAGACCTTTATGCAGACGAGCGAGATGGCCGAGGCTATCCTCTACGCGCAGAACCTCGAGGGCGTAGCCAGCCCCGTCTACGGGACACGGCCCTCGAGCGCCGCCGACAAGAAGAGCCCGAGCGACTGACCGCGTTGAGGTTGCTGCCGGGATGGCAAGACTGAGCATCGTGTCAAACTTGCTAGGGTGATGAACATTAATGGGGAAGGATATAGCAGCTGGAGCAGTCAGGTAGTAGCGAGATTAGCCAATTACTGTCAATGCCTACTCATTTGTGTTCCATGAAGGTTGCGGAATAGTGTGTATTTGTGTTTATATCGTAAGAAAATCTGTCTGTACCGAATCTTGTGCGTCGTACATAGCCATCAGTTCCAGAGCAAGCCATGCAAGAACCATGTTGGTGTTTTAATGCAGGGATATTTACATCAGCGGCCCACGATGTCATGTCTCGAGCATGAAAGTATCATGGACATCAAACCATCACGAGCATCACGGATCTTGTTCTGTGTCAAGACTATTAATAAAACAATACCCACACCTCCTCTCCTTGCATTTACATCTACAATCCCTCACAGCTTGGACCCTAGATTCACATGCACCGCCTTGGTCTCGGTATACGCCGCCAGCCCGGCCTCGCCCAGCTCCCGCCCAATGCCGCTCTGCTTGACGCCCCCAAACGGCACCTGAATCTCCGAGTCGTTGCTGCTGTTGACCCACACCATGCCCGCCTCGAGCGCCGACGCCACGCGGTGCGACCGCTCGACGTCGCGGGTGAAGACGGCCGCCGCCAGCCCGTAGATGGAGTCGTTGGCCAGCGCCACGGCCTCGTCCTCGTCGCCAAAGGGCGTAATCGTCACCAGCGGGCCAAACACCTCCTCGCGGAAAATCTCCATGTCCTTGGACACGCCCGAGAAGACGGTCGGCTGCACGAAGAAGCCCTTGCCCGCGGGCGTCGCCGTCTTCTGCGCCGACGCGCCGCCCAGCTCCAGCCGCGCGCCCGCCCCCTTGGCGCCCTCGATGTAGCCCAGGATCTTGTCGTACTGCGCCTCCGACACCTGCGGCCCGTGGGTCGTGTCCTCGGCAAAGGGGTCGCCGACCTTGGCCGTCGTCCGCACGGCCTCGAGGAAGGCCTTTGTGAACTTGTCCACGACGCTCGACTGCACCAGCAGCCGCGACGTCGCCGTGCACACCTGGCCCTGGTTGCTCATGATGCCCACGTACGCCCACCGCGCCGCTTGCTCAATATCCGCGTCGCTGAAGACCAGCAGCGGCGACTTGCCGCCCGTCTCGAGCGTGATGTTGCGCAGCCCAACGGCCGCCGTCTTCATGATCTCGCGGCCTGTGAGCGTCGACCCCGTAAAGGCCACCTTGTTGATGCCGGGGTGGCTTGCCAGGGCCTGGCCCGTTTCCCGGCCCAGACCGTTGACAACGTTCAGCACGCCGCGAGGGAAGCCAGCCTGGCGCACGAGGTCGGCAAAGTACAGGATCGACAGGGGCGTCTGCTCGGCCGGCTTGAGCACGACAGTGTTGCCCGTCGCCAGCGCGGGGCCCAGTTTCCACGCGGCCATGGCCAGCGGGTAGTTCCAGGGGATGATCTGCGCGCACACGCCGACGGGCTGCCGCAGGGTGTAGGCGAACTTGTGCTTGGTGGTCGGGATGGTCTGTCCGTGAATCTTGTCCGCCCAGCCGGCGTAGTAGCGAATGCAGCCGATGACCTCTTGAAGGTCTTCGTTGAGGGATACGAGGTACGGCTTGCCATTGTCCCACGTCTCAATCGTTGCCAACGTCTTGGAGTGCTGCTCGACAAGGTCTGCGAGCTTGAACATGAGCTGCCCGCGCGCGCCGCCGGGCAGGTCCTTCCACGAGGCGTCCTGGAACGCGGCGCGGGCGGCCTTGACGGCGCGGTCGACATCGTCGGCGGATGCGGCCTCGACGGAGCAGATCTCCTCGCCGTTGCTGACGGCTCACACGTTAGAGATGATCTCTGTTGGACAATTGAGTAGCATGACTTACATTGGGCTGATGCTGGCGAGCTTCTTGCCGGAGCTGGATTTTACAAACTCATTGTTGATGAAGAGACCCGTGGGCAGCGAAAATGCATGCCCGTTAGGAGCCCGAAGTCTGGCTGCTAATTGCGACATGGTCTCTGAACAGGGGGTATGAGGATCGTGTCTGCCGTTGCAAGGTCAAGATGTGAAGCGCAGAGAAGAAGAAACACGAAATCGTGGGGCTATCTTTGGGGGACCGTCCCCACTTTGCGCGGGCTCTGCGAGAGACGGAATATAAGCTGCTTCCCCAGATGCGTCACGTACTGCCGGAGCTGAAGACGGGGGTGTGGGAACGTGGCAAAGCGAGCGCCAGGCTGGGCGCACGCCATCGCCATGTCGGAACTGTCGCGGACCCGTAGAAACCTACCTGCTGTGCGCGCGCCGAGCATCGGGCCGCCGAGATCTGCCGTCCCAATCTGGGGTGCCGTCCGGGGTCGGCCTCGGGCTCCGCGGACACGGGCGCCGGGGCCCGTACGGCACGGATGCGGAGGATCGACAAGCGACGATGTAAGCGCCATCGCCAAACACAGATGACGATGCACTATCTTGCTGTTATCTCTTGGCAATTGGGCACCGCCGACATCTACACTCACACTAATACTATCTAGCATGTCGAAGATGTCGATGCATAGGCGCAATCAGCTGCTCCCCAAGCTACACAATGTCGCCCCGCACGACGATCCACCCTGCGGGTGCGAGCGGCTCGTCGCTGGAAATTTCCAAAGCCCAAACAATGCACTAATTGAGTTTGGGCCGGTCCTGGTTTGCCCCGAGCTACAGCCAGCTTGGGCATTGTTGCGAAACGAAGCATTGTGTGCGTTCTCGACACCAATACCGGTTTGAAGATGCCTGGACTTGCGCACGGCACTGTGAAGCAGCATCGAGCTGGTTCTGCTTCCGCTCCTTTGCAAACCCTCTACAATGACACTGACACGCGTTTATGCACTTTGCAGCTTCCTGGCGCACCGTACATCTCCCACAAGCTTCGTGATACGCCCGTATCACGACGTACGAAGGGATGAGTACTATTGATAAAGTCACAGGCGACTGAAACAGCCGCACTATGTACTCGCGTACTCGGTAGATTGGCGATGCGCGTTATCCTTGCTCGCCAACATGCATCAGCCACACCCAAATCCAAGACGCCGCGTGCAACCCGAAGGGTTCTTGGACCATGGGCGTTGGACCCTACGCACATCCGGCATCCCGGCCCCCGGCCCGCCCAGAAAACCTTGCCAATGCATGCCATTACACGCTATTGGACGTTGGTCGACACACTGTTGACCTTTACATTATCGCACGGCTTCGGCTGCCTGAGGAACCGAACTACTTGGAAACACCGCGGGTACGGTTTGATCAAGGTGAGGCTTTCAAGACTTGTCATGCGTCACTCGTAGTAGGAGGATGTCTGCTTCTGCCTAAAGGGTACGAGTAAGAGGATACGGTGATGCTGCCAATGTTGATCACTCCCATGTCGTCACCAATCGTGTCATCAATTATATAGCAGCATCTGCACCTTGGGATGGTTACGGTGAGCTTAATGAATGCAGAGATCACATGATGGATGCCATTGCAGAGAAGTGCCGTCGTGAGCTGTAAACGAAGAGAACCTGAGGTCAGACATGCTACGCGCGGAACAGTCCGATTCACATATCGATTCAGTGCCTACGAAGGTCATGCGAATAGAAGACGGTAGCCTGGTAAACAGCTAGGTTCAAATATTGTTGCGGCAAGAAGAGACATCGGAACGAGGCTAAACAAGTAATTAATGGCTAGAGAGAAGCAGCCATTCACGGTCTAAGTTGAGTCGCGTCTACGTCTGAACGTGCGATAACAAGGCTCGCTGTGAGTCTATCTTTAAGCAATATTGCCAGTCTCCCCTTCTTTTCATCTTCAACTCTGTATTGCTGAGCGTACGGGCAATCTCTAAACCACACACAGGGGCATGCAGCACATCCCTGGAACGTTTGATGCCCAAGACGCATGAACAAAGAAATCGATGCTCAGGCCTATTGCCACGAGGATTTTGAAAGCCCATGGAACATCTCTTCGCCGTCTTGGAACCTAGTTCTGCTTCTTGGGACGGCAGCAGGTGCCAGCCTGATCCTCGCTCTTGAGGTCCTGAACAGAAGTAGGTTAGCTTGTGGATGCCCAGAGCCTGAAGGTTCTTTTGGGTTTACGAACGAAGATCTTGCGAACCTAGGAACGACATTGTTAGCATTGTACTTTATCTTCTCACTATATCCAAGAATACACTTACAGTTCCCGGGGGGCAATCCATGCCGGGGTAGACGAGGATCTTCAGGCAAACATCGGAGGGCTCCTGGGTGGCGGGGACGGCCAGGGCGGCTCCGGCAAGGAAAGCGGCGATCACAGCGACGGACTTCATTCTGATTTTATTCTTCTTGGTAGAGTAGAGTTGAGTAGAAAGGAGCTGGCGGGTCGTGTAAAGTCAAGGGGCGAGCAGACTCGACTCGGGTACCGACTTATTTATACCCGTGTCCTGACTGCTGCGACTGTGGACCTAGCTAGGCCAGAAACGCAAAGATCATGAGATGGGCCCACGGTAAGAAAGTATGCATAATGTCGCCGTGCCGTGTCTTGGCACCCTGTGTCAGCACCATCACATAATGATAGACCTCGGCCGCGATGCACGTTGGATCCAGCTGCGTGAGACGCGGGTTGAGCATCGTCGCCGACGATCCGACAGGCCCGTCAGCCGCGACTTGCCGAGTCTTGACACGGGAGACTCGGTGCCAGAGTCAAGCTAGACGCGGCATGTTGGATGTTGTGACAACCCAAAACGTCAACGGGCCCACTCCCCGGCCCGTCGCGCCGCTGCGGGACGCGGCAGAGCGATCCGTGTTACATCGCTACAACGTCGCGGGCTGTTCCGACTCAAATAGAACGGTGTTCGCATCATGGTACTCAATTAGCTTGTATGGAACAGGTAGCAGCGTGTTTCCACTCCCGCGTCAAGCCGAGCACTCGATCGGGTACCTCCCGGGGCCGATCTCTGCTGTGCCTTTGCAGACTACCATTCCCGTCGTCGCCGTGCTCTGCTTGGCCCACATGGAAACTGACTTGCACGTTCACTTTGGCGGCCACATCATTGGCCGTGCTACACATGGCTTCTGGCTCGACAGCCAACCGTTGCACGGGCTTATAAGCTTTGTAGTGGGACAGGCCATCCTTCTCCTTTCAATGCGCATTAGTCAATCTATGCGCACTGCCACGGGCTGCCTTGAGACTCTGCCGAGGGCGTTGTTTTCCTCATCATCGTGAACCCTCTTGTCGGAGGTAAGCAGGCTCAACCCCGGGGTGTGATGATCCTGTCTGGCTCTACCGTGCCGAATCTACGCGCAACTTGCAAAGCTACTGAGCGAAACTCCAACAAAATTGGAAAGTATCGCGAGGAGAGATGACTCGAAGAATGGCGAGGAGTGCCTCGAGGTTTCGTCAAAGATGGAGCATAGAGGCGCAGACGGAGGCCAGGGTAAAAGACAAAGCGGGAAGCCGAACGTAGTGTCCTCTCGCACCACAATGACTTCCCCGCGAACTAAGAATGCGGGATCCTGCGGCCTTTATGTCTTACGACTTGCATCTCGCCCTCCGCAATATGTACAGCGACCCCTGAATGACAGGGACATCGTCGTGCCGGCTTACAGCGCCGGACCCATAACCACCAAACATCTATTCACTCTCGAGCACCCTCGCCGCAAACGCCCCCACCACGCTCCCCATCTCTCCCAACGCCCCTTCTTCAACCCAAAAGTGTCCCGCTGTAGCAACCTCATGCCCCCTGAAGCGCGACCCTCCACTCTGGTCATCACCCTCACTTCCCGCCGTCAGCCTCGCCACCCACGCGCGTAGCTTGCTCGCCGAGACAAACACATCCCTATCACCGTAGACGGCCAGCGTCGGGTTCCGCACGAGCTTCGTCTCCGCCGCACCGTGCTCCTGCTCGCCGTGATCCCGGTGATGCTGGCGCGAGGGGAGGAGGGACATGGTCGCGAGGTGCGTGACCAGCCCTTGGAGGGGGGATATGAGGAGGTACGCCGGCCGGGGAACAAGCAAATTCTTCACGACGGGCAAACGGGCGACCTCTGCTGGCGTGGGCACTGGTGTTGCGTGGGAAGATGCCCCCTGCGCACTCACCGGACGAGCACTCTTATGCCCGAAGCCAGAGCTGCTAACTGAGCGCCGCGGCTGTCCATGCTTGACCCTTCTCTTGGCCAGCAAGTCACTCATCCCCTTGCGTATCCTATCCTCGGCATCGAGCGAGAAGCTCCTCCGTCCAGAACGGTCGTGACTCCCACGCGGGCTCCCCCATTCGTCACCGCCCACGCGCAGTCCGCCCCTGGAGCGCCTGCTCGGACTCGCCGCGCTGTGCGGCTGCAGGACCGCTGCGCGCATGCTGCTCAGTATCATCTGCTGCTGCCCCGCGAGCTGCTCGGCCCGGAGGCGTATGCGTGCCGCGTCCGAGTCGGCGGCGGGTGCTGCAAAGGGCTCAAGCAGCCTTGCAAGGGGGGCGAGCTGGGTGGTGACCATGGCGCCGTACGAGTAGCCGGCAAGTAGTAGGATAGGTGGACACCTCGATTGGGACCGCGTGATTTCGGCTTCAAGGACGTTTGCAGTGTCTTGCGATGCTGTACAACGCTCTCGCCCCGACTCGCGTCCCCGCGTCACCTCCCGGAAAGGTTCGAGATGATGGATGTAGTACACCATGAACCCTACAAAGCTCGCATAGTCATCGCGCTCCGGTCTCGCCGTCCACGATGTCCTCCCAGCCGAGTGTCCAGCGCCCCTGTTCCGCATCAGCTCGCCCGTCCTCGTCCCGTCGGAACGGTCTGGCACACGCACCGAAAGTTAAAGGTCCCCACGAGGAAGCCCTTGCGCAACAGCTGCGCCGCGACGTCCTCGACGATGGGGTCATCGTAGCAGCCGCCCAGGGGTCCGTACGGATGCGCGACGATGGCGGCGTGACGCCTCCATGGCGGGGCGCGCGGGTTCGCGGCGGCGAGCGACGCCGGGTGGTGGACGCGGCAGTCGAGAACGGTACCGTCGTGCAAGCTGGGGATGGTCAATGTCAAGGCGGGGTCGGGGAGCATCTTGTTGGCGGCATCTTGCTGCGCGGAGGGGGTGTGATGGTGACGGCGTCGTTGGGTGTTGATGTCGAGGGCAGGTCCGACATTGGCGGCTGTTGGCGCTAAAGAGCTGCGCTCGGCACGTCCCGCGCCTACGTCACGGCTCGGCTGCCGGCATTGGCCGCAGAGCCACTGACACGACGCGAACAGTCATCCCTGGAAGTACAAGTGGGAGAGCAGTCGAGGCTGTCATCCATTTTCTGTGCCAGTTCTATCAATGCTATTGGCCCTTTTTCTCCTTGGCCTCCTGTGCCCTCTGCTTCCGCCTCTTGAGCCAATTCTTCACCTCGTTGACGAGCCCCAGCACCAGCGGCACTCCTGTGGGCCCCAGCAGCGGCAGGTAGACGGCAATCTTGTGCTCGTCGGGAAAGTACAGCTGCCCTACCATGCTCTTTTCGAAAAAGGCCCGCTCCGCCTCCTCCTCGGCGATTCGCGCGTGCCGCAGGGCCTCGGGTCCGCCAAGGCCGGCGCACGCCAGCTCCAGGTGGTGCATGGATGCCGCGACGCCATCGGCCACGCTGCGCGGGATGGAGATGGACGGCAGCGCAAGCGACAGCCGCGCCAGCGACCCCAGCGACGAGGATGCCCGAAGGAGCAGGTCAGTGGAGCGGATCCGCGCAAGCGTCGATAGCCGCAGGGGCAGTGAGCCCGACTGCGGCGTGCCCAGCAGAGAGAGCAGGTGGCCGCCAAATGTCAGCACGGGCTGCTTGAGCGTTTCGACAGATACGTGCGTCGCCGTCGGTGGCAGGGATAGCAGGTAGACGGTGCCCCATTGCGGGATCATCCAGGATTGCGACGTCTCTGCCTCCGAGTCGAGCTCGATGGTCTGGTTGCCCACGAAAATGACAAAGTTGACGGTCGGCGCGCCGCCGATTGACGGCGACAGCGGCCACTCTGCAGCGTTGATGAAGGAGGCCAGATGCTCCTTGTTGAGCACCTGCGACTGCACGCCCGGCGTGGCATACAGCTGCACTTGGGTGTCGATGGTGAAGTTGTGGATCGGTCGCAGCACGTCCAGCATGGGCCGCATGTAGGCATCGACGGCGGCCTCAATGTCCCACGTGTTGGGTACCGCGCCATCGGTGAAGAGGGAAAAGGTAAGATGGTAGGTGGGCGCGTAGCGGAGAGACTTTGTCGTGCGCTTGGCAAGCGCCTCGGTGGCCTCGGCCGTCAGGGCCTGGCGACGGTCGCCCGAGGATATTGACGAGCTGGAGAGGAGGTATGAGATGATGGACTGCTCCTCGGCAAACGTAGATCGCAGCTCGTCGGCGAGCGAGGACGCGAGGACCGACGAGGCCGAGTTGAGTGACGGGATCGAGCTCGGTGCGTAAGCAATGTCGAGCTCGGCGGATTGCGGATTCAAGGAGGCGGCGCTCGATTCGCCTGGTGTCAGTCGGATGGTCAACGCAGGCTCTTCCAGCTTGCTGTCAACTTTGGCAGGGCTGTTGACGGCGCCATCTCTGGACGCCAGTTGCAGGCGTAGATGGTGGCCTGGAAAATCGTTGAGGTCGTCGAGTGCGTGTTGCGTCAGGCGCACCAGGTGCTGGGCCTCTGCCTCGGGCAGCGAGTCGGCGCGGACGGATATCTGGAGCGGAAACACCGGACGACAAGCCTGCGAGCGTCAGTAACTGCGATTCACCTGATGATCCACAGAGTCGTACCTTGCCCTCTGCCCACTGCAGCATGCGGTCCAGGGGCAGGTTGGCACGGTAGATGCTTGTCGTATGCCACCAGATCGGCAGCCCGAGACCCAGGACAACGAGCCAGAATGAGAGGACAATGTAGGAACGCCGGCGCGTCTCTGACGGGTTCTCTGGCGGCGGCTGCTTGGGAGAGGAAGACGCGGGCGCTTCTGCAGCTGGCGCTGTCGCGGCGGCGGTGCCGAGCTCGGAAGTCATCATGATGACCGAGGGCGGGCGGCAGTCCCGTACAACGAGACAGGCCCAGGGACGGTAGGTAGAATCCAAGCAACCGAAGGAAAGACCGTGGCGAGTCAAGTGCGCAGGACGGGACTAGGGTCCGCCTGGTCGTCGACGGCGGCGTGGCGCATTGGCAGTCACAGGTTGGTTGTCGAGTGGCTCCACGATACCCAAGCCTGATGCGTGGCATCAGTTCGTGGCGGAGCGGCGCGGCGCGCAGTCACGTGCAGCTTTCACCGGTGGTGTGGACCTCGGTGTGCAGGGGGGCCTCGCGGTGTGAAACTGGCAAGTGCGCTCCGCCAACGCCGTTGCCAGGAAGACGGGAGTATCTCGGGGCGGCGAATAGGCCGAGGCGCCGGCGGGACGGCGCCTCAGGCTTCCGCGAGCAACAACCTGGAAGCTGTTGCCTGCTGCATCTTTGTTGCTTGTGCAGTTGAAGACTTGCACCGACACTCGTTGTGCCGTCTCTTCTTACAATCTCCAATCCTCGCTGCGTTAAAGTGCACGCCAACAAACGACAGGCAAGCCCAGCGGGTGGCCGCATGGTCGGTCACTGCTTTAGGTGGGGGGCGCGTTTCCGCCTCCCAACGGCCGGCCACAGCTTCAATCCGAGTTGGCCTCTGAACGATGATGGGCCGCCTGCCGGCTCCAAAGCCAATTGAGCGTCGTCGGGCATGGTGCTGATATTTGAAAAGGTGCGTGGCTACAGGCACGTTTACGAACGGCCCCTTGCGCGCAGGTAGCATTTGACGATTCCATTACCGCAAGGATGTCCGAAGCGACGAGGCAACTGGCGTCTGTTCCTCCGTCATCCGGCCATATGTCCGCCGTGTCTCGAGTTCCGCCCGTTCCATGCTGGGGTCTGGGTCGCACGGTGCCCCATCATCAAGCCTCTCCCGGGGGTCGTGACACGGTCATTTTCGCATCTGCAGAGCTCGTGCGTCCTTCTTGTCGTACCTACGCAGGCCCAACGTCCCCCGACGTCTGCGAGTATATTTCGACTTCCTGTACTTGGCAAGCTGGTTGAAGATTGCTCCGCGGCGATTTGACTGGTCCCTACCTTACCCAGCACCTTGGCTCAACTTTAGCCAATGAGCCACTCCAACGGTGTTCTAGCGATTTGCCAGCTACTTTGCTGATACCCCGCATCTGGGAACACGCGACGGCGTTGGCCGAGCCGAGGCATCTCGGGGCTCTCCATGGCTCCAAAGCATTGTTTCGAGGTGCTCCTGGGCACCTTGCATGACGAAGGGACCTCTCCGCTACCTCGCACCCGTTGTCCGCCCATGGCATTTCCAACCCTCAAGGCCTCGTCCGCGGTGGCAATCAGACCTGGGCCTGCAGGTACACCGCCCGTACCGTCTGCATCAGCCAAGATAGAGGAGGAACCCCCCTTGGCCTCTACCTAAGCTCCCGCGCGGGCTTGCATGACAGGCCGATCCCCCGGCCGAACTTGGTGCGGGATGCGAGGAGCTGGACCGGGGCAGTGGACCGCTCTACTAGCAGAGCGACGGCAGCGAGCAAGCAAGCGGGCGGTTGCAAACAAAAAGTCAACCCGTACCGGAGCGAGGGGCTGCAAGACCGTTGCAGAACCGCCCAAGCAAACAATACGAGAGCGCGCGCGGAACCAGGCTGCTGGAATAGCCGGCGCCGGCTACGTCGTCTCATGGTAGCCACGGAACGGACATTCGACCTTATGTCTGTGTCTGCGCCCACCACGGCTGATCTGAGCATCTCTGGCCCGAGTTTGCATCATCTCCGGCTTCATCATCGTCGCTGCTGTGACTGTCATTGACAGCCTTTGCATCTCTCCTTGTCGAATTGAGGCTCGCCTTGGTTCTACGTCATCTACGACAGGCCAGACAACGGCCCCAGCTGTGTCCCGCCACGCTCGTCGTCCCACCCAGGCACGTTGAGAACGCCATCCCTTATTGTACGCGCGCACCGCTTCCTCACTGTTGAGCGTTGATCGCCATGCCAGGTTCGTCAATCTTCGCCTGTTGTGCATGCACTCCAAGATCGAGCGTCGACTCACTCATCGAATCGCCCTTGCTCTCCTCACACACGTCACTCACTCTCGTCTCGGCTTTGGTCACCTGCATAACGCATCACTGACACTCATCTCAAAGTGCCCCTGGCCCTCGCCGCCCCCGCAGCGGCCGCCGCGCTCGCCTACATCAACGCCCGCACCAGCTTCTGGTACGACCGCCTCCTCCTGAAGAGCGCCTTCAAGAGCGTCGGCCGCGTCCTCCTTCGTGAGCGCTGGGATCGCCTCAACCTCTTCTACGTCCTCGAGGAGCGCGCCAGGCACCCTTCCACCGCCAACAAGGACCTCGTCATCTTCGAGGGCACGCACCTGACGTACGCCCAAGTCTACGACAAGGTCCTCCGCCATGGCACCTGGTTCAAGCAACGGCTGGGTGTCAAGCCCGGCGACATTGTCGCCATGGACTTTCAGAATTCCGACACCTTCATCATCATCTGGTGGGCGCTCTGGAGCATCGGCGCCAAGCCGGCCTTTATCAACTACAACCTGACGGGCGCGCCTCTGGTGCACTGCATCAAGGCCGCCACCACCAAGCTGTGCATCGTCGACCCGGATGTTGCCGCAACAGTCGGCGACGACGTCAAGGCGGAGCTTCCCGGCGTCCGGTTCGTCGTCTTCACACCCGAGCTCGCCGCCGAGGCCCTCGCGAGCCCGCCCACGCGCGCCCCCGATTCGGACCGCCACGAGGAGGCTCTCAGCAGCATGGCCTCGCTCATCTACACCTCTGGCACCACGGGCATGCCCAAGCCCGCCGTCGTCACATGGGGAAAGTGCATCGCCGGTGCCACCGTCCCCGAGGTGCTCGCCGGCCGCGGTTCCAAGGACATCATGTATACGTCCATGCCGCTTTACCACTCCGCGGCCTCCATATTGTGCTTTGGCGCCACCGTCTCCGCCGGCAGCACACAGGCCCTCGGCCGCAGGTTCTCAACCCAGACCTTTTGGGAAGAGGTCCGGGACACCAAGGCCACCTCGATCCAGTACGTAGGTGAGACGCTGCGCTACCTTCTTGCTGCTCCGCCCCAGCTCGACCCCGTAACGGGCGAGAACCTCGACCGCAAGCATGCAGTCACGTTGGCTTTTGGCAACGGCCTGCGCCCGGACATATGGAACCAGTTCAAGAAGCGCTTCGGCGTCGAGACCATTGTCGAGTTCTATGGGGCAACCGAGGCCCCATTCGCGGTTTGGAACGTCAGCCGCAACGACCTGACGGCCGGCGCCATTGGCCGCAATGGTTGGATCTACGACACCTTGCAGGGCCTCCAGGTGGCCCTCGTCGAGGTGGACTGGCAGACTGATGCGCCTGTGCGTGACCCCACAACGGGCTTTGCCAAAAAGGTCAGACCGGGTGAGCCTGGCGAGATGCTGTGCCGCCTGCCGGTCGACGACATCGAGCGCCGCTTCCAGGGCTACCACGGCAACCCCAAGGCCACGGAAGCCAAGGTGATGCGCGACGTCTTCGCCAAGGGCGACGCCTGGTTCCGCACCGGCGACGTCACTCGCTGGGATCGCGACGGCCGCGTCTTCTTCACGGACCGCATCGGCGACACGTTCCGCTGGAAGTCGGAGAACGTGTCCACGGTCGAAGTCAGCCACACCGTCGGCCTGCACCCCTCGGTCCGCGAGGCCAACGTCTACGGCGTCGAGCTGCCCCATCACGACGGACGCGCCGGCTGCGTCGCCATCTGCTTCGACCAGAACCCGCCCCAGCGAGACACGCTGCGCAGCCTCGCCTCCCACATCCGCGGCGCCCTCCCGCGGTACGCGCAACCCCTCTTCCTCCGTCTCGTACCCGAGGTCGGCGCGGGCGGGCAGACGACGGGCACCAACAAACAGCAGAAGCACGCGCTGCGGCAGGCCGGCGTCCGCCCGGGGCCCGCCGGCGACAACAGCTCGGCCGCTGTCGGAGACGTGTACTGGCTAAAGGGCGATGCGTACGTGCCGTTTGGCGACGCGGACTGGCAGGCCCTCGCGGCGGGGCAGGTGAAATTGTAATGTGCGGATGCATAATGCTTGGTGTACATGTACATGCTTGGATAGCCTCGGTCGTTGATAGAATATGCCACGGGTAATGACAGACTTGCTTCTCCCTCCATCCTCATTCTCCCTGCTGTCACCGCCAATGCTCATTTCTGGAGTGCAACACGCGTTTCCCAGACTCCCGGGCTATCAATGATGAAGCCCCTCCCACATGGGGCGGATACTCCGATATTGAGAAACGAGGATGGGGAAGACGGAGGATCATAAGACATCAGGGGTCTGCCGACGTCGCCTCAATGTTTGGCAACCCCTTGTCCGCAAAAGGGGCAATTGAATTTAGCAAAAAAGCATATCGAGGCGAGGCTCTTTCTTTAAAGCGGCAAGATGAGTTGTATTGAATCGGGCAACATTGAACCATCGGCTGTTCCTTGAGCGGGTTTCCTACACGGGCCTCGATTCCCTGGGAATGGGCGAAACAGGCCTAGATCGTCATGTCAAGACGTGGATATAGTTGCAACCGAGAGTTGAGCGACAAGCATTATCCACGTCAAAGCCGACCAAAGTGGCCACGACACGGAAACTCAGTTTGCAATAGACCGTAGCTTCATCGCTTCTATGTGTTGTGAATGAACAGGTCTTCTATCATGCGCCATTCATCCTTCGTCATCTCATCAAGATCCCACACCCATTTCCCCTTTTCACGACCCGGCAATTCCCAGCCCGACACGCTGTCCGCCTCCCGGCTGGCCCCCAGCAAATCCAGGACCGCCGGAAGGCGCCAGGGTGGCGGCGTTTCCAGTACCCGTCCTCTCTCTCATCCTGCGTCCTTCCATCAGGCCCCGGAGGCCTCGTTTCTGCAGGCCAATGACGCTGCTGAGCTCTCCGTTCCAGACGAAGCATTCGGTGTCGCTCCCGCCAATCTCGGAGCGCCGTTCGGAGCCGCTGACGCTCGTGGAAGCTGACAGCTCGCCGCTGCGTGGACGGTGAGGCTGCTGGACGCTGGTGTTGATGCTGAGGTTGCCCGTCGCCGACGCAAGGTCCGAGGAGAACGATCCGGTGGCGGTCGTGCCGCCCAGGGAGAAGTCAGAGGTTGATGTCGGCGAGCCGATGGGGTCGAGGTTGCCGACGAAGAAGTTGGGGTTGAGGGATCCGTCAATGCCTCGTCCTCCGCCCGCTGCCATGGCCGTGGCATTGAAGACGGCAGCGGCGTTCCTGCTGTCCAGTAGAGCGTGCAGTCGCTCGACAACAGCCTCGAGGAGACCATCGATGCGGTATGGCCTTGCAATCTGCAAAAGAGAGCACAAGATCTGGGGCGTGCAGAGCGGCGACGACGGCGGCGGGAGGGAGCTCGTGTAAAGAAAGTGCAGCAGGGCTTGAACCGTCAAGTAGGTGTGGGGCAGGTAAACGAAGCGAGGCCGCATGTTTGGCGGCAACGAACGTGGCGTAGGGGCGGTATTGATGGTGGCAGGGTTTATGTCCTCGCCATAGCCCGTGGCGCCCCCGGGTCCGTTCGCAACGGCGTTGCTGGGCGGCGGCGCCATGCTTGATAGCATTGAGCCGCCCATGGTCCAACTCTCGCTCGCGCTCCTCGAGCTGGGCGTAATGGTCATGGCGGACGCCCGCAGGGGGTTGCTGGCCAAGCCCGACAGACCCGACCGCAGCGTGATGGCATCACTGCCATCATGCGTTGCAGTCCCTTCCCTCAAGAGCTGAACGAAATAGGGACCCCACCTTCGAGCAACAATCCTCGAGTTGACAGGGATACGCTCGCCGCCAATGCATAGGATGTCCATGTCAGCAAGTTCGCGCATGCCGAGTGCCTTTTCGCCGAGCTCCTCGCTGGCTCGAGAGTGGAAGCGTCCGCCCGCCGTATAGCCGGCCTTGCGGGTGAGGCTCAGGCCCGGGCCAGAGTATGGGCTGCTCGCCGATATGAAACCGGACATGGGGCTAGTCTTGCGAGGATTGTCGTAGAACCCAAATGCCTCAAGCTCCACCATGCAGACGTTGGAGAAATTGATGCGACGGTGGTTGTAGTCGTCGACGAGGCTTCGCTTCCTGTTGCCGAGGATCACAAAGGTGTTCCGTCGGTTCCACAGCACGCCCCTGTTCCAGCTCCCTTGGCTGAATACGCTCCCGCCAGCATCGATCCGACTCCACGTAAGAGTGCGCAGATCCAGTGCCCAGAGCGCATACTCCTGCTTGGAAGAGGTGAGGTAGGTCCCGCTCACGACAAAGTGCGTATCGATGACGCCTCCGTTGGGGAAGCGAAGTCCTGGCGGCGAATACGTGCCCGACATGGGCCGCTCCGTCAGCGTCCCGTCCGTGGCCCGAATCTGCAGCTCCAGCTTGACGTCCAGAAAGTTGTAGTTGGAGTAGATGAGCATGGACGAGCCGGGCTCACGAGCTTCCTGACTGATGCCGCCTTCTGCCCGCTGTGGGACATTTTGATTCGCTCTGCCGATCCTGGACGTCACCGAGGGAGGTAGGGGAGCAGCGACACTGCGGTAGGCGCCGCAGCTCTTGCCAAGCGGCTGTGTCGACGTCCACTTGAGGCTTCGGAGGTTAAAGACGCTGATCTGCTCAATGTAGTGATTGGCGCCGTCCTGTCCACCCACAATCACCATCTCGGCGCCACCCGACCCGTCAATGCTGGTGCCGATGCGTCCCTCGTTCGGGTTGGCCGACGACGGGTTGTGCTGCAGCGCGGACAGTGGCGCGCGATTGGAAGAAAAGGAAGCCGAGGACGGCAGAATGCAGGCACAATGGGCATACCGGCCCTGGGGAGCGTCTTGAGCGGGCAGGTACGTCCATTGCTTGGTCGGAGCGTCGTATATGTAAATGTCGGACATGACGGTCACCTCTGGCTGTTGTTGGTCGGTGAGGGCGGGCTGATTCGGCGCGGGAGACATGCCACCGTAGCAGACCATCTTGGTATCCCCCAGAGGACACATGGAGTGGAAGTAACGGGGAGGGGGGATTTCGCCGGCTGTCTGGAGCTTGGTCCAATGTCGTCGGATGAGATCGAGCTCGTACAGGTCGGCCGTCAGGGGCGCAGGACGACTTCGGGAGAGAACCCTTCCGCCGAAAACATAGAGCTTGTCTCCGAGGATTGTCGTGGTGGCACCCACGAGCGGTGGGGGCTCTCGCCCAGTCGTGCGATGCACGTTGCACATCAAACCCGACAAGTGAGCAGACGAGCCCTGCGACGGTCCCCCAACAGGGGTAGCAGCAGGTTGTGTCCTCGCCTGTGTGGCGGCGGGCGACGGGGCAGCTGAAGGAAGGCCGTTGCTCCTCGGCGTCAGACCGTCTCTCATCTCTTCGGCTCCGTCATACCTGGCCGAGCTGGCCAAGCTGCCCATGCTGCTGCTCATGTCCGTGGCATGTTGGTCCTGGCTACCGTAGATCTGGCCGGCGCCTGCGGAGCTGGCCGAATCCATTGTGCTGGTGCGGCTGTCCATGTTGGGTTCGGCAGATCGTGATCGCGGCAGCTCGACTCTGATATCGGCGGCGGCTCTGGCGATGCTATCCAAGTCGCCTGCCAGAGCTGTCACTGGAGTTGCGGGGCTCGACAGAGATGGTGTCTGCGGCAAAGGTTTGGCCAGGCTATGTTTCAAGCTCAGCTTCCTCGCATGCTGAAAGGGCTGCGCGAGCGAAAGTCTGCTGGTCGGCAGCGCTTGGAAAGATGGGCCGGTAGTGTTTATGCTCGGGATTGACGGACCAGTCAGACCCAAGGCAGAGCTCTTTCGAGGCAGCTTCGGCCGCAGAGCTTGCTGAATGCCCCGGTGAATGGCAGAGGAGCTATCGGAACTGTTTTGGTCGGTCGACGGCTGGCGGTCATTGGCCTCGGGATCGGACAAGGACGACAAGGCTGCGCGGGATGTACTCTGAGAACCGGTCAGACCAGCGGGATACGCCATGGCTGCGCCAGGCACTGCGCCAAACGGCGCGCGCGCGTGACTGGGAGGTACAAGATGCAGGGTGTCAAGAGGCAAAGGGGAAGATCATTGAGAGATGACTGAGGTGCAGTGAGAGGGGATAGTGGATCGCGGGCCGCTTCGCAATTGTCGCCTTTCGGCTTCCCGTACGCCTGGTCGTCTGTCGGTAGCTCCCGGCCCGGTTTGCGCGCATGCGGAAGGCAGGTGGGATCTTGGCGATGTCAAGCTTCCTGGGGTAAGAAAGGGCCTGTCAAAACGGAAACGAGGCCACTCTGGGCCGAAAGTCCGAAGCTAGGTCCGGAGAGGAGGCCAAGGTCGTTTTGCAAAGGCGATCCGACGAAGACCGGGAGCCAGGGGTGGCTGAGAAAGAGGGACGGGTTTGCAGCGGCGGGAAAAGGAAGAGGCAAGGCTTTGGCAGAACAAAAAGGACTGGGACCGGGTCAACGAGAAGTGGAGGAGCTCGTGGGCAGAGCAGTGAGGAGATATCAAGGCGGCGCGGCGAGGCTACCGTGGGCATGGCATGGACGATGGGGCTCGTACCTGGGAAGAGGCTCCGCTGAGGCAATAATATTGGCCGGGAGGACGCAGAGCGCGCGCGCACACGCACTTGGAGCCCGCAGAAGGAGCGGGAGTCGTCGACGTCGCGCAGGAGTACGGAGTACGGAGTACTCGCTACTCGCACAGCAACGTGCCTTGCGCACGTCTATCTGCAGCGGTCAATGGACAAAGGGGGGGACGGCTGGGCGAGGCGTGTGCGGTGCGTCGAGCGTCGTCACGGGCGTCTGTGCCCTCTGCTCGGCGGACTGGGCCTGTCCTTGGCGAGCGCGCGGTGCCTGAGCGTGCGCGCGTCCAAGCTACCTGTACTTGGTGTGCGTGCTGGGCGTTCAGGAGGCGGCCCGAATCGTCGTTCTGGGGGTTCGGCGAAGCGCAGCAGTGTCGAATCGCGTGGTGCGGCGCGGGGAGAGCGGGTCGTGGGCGGGTGCAAGGTGCTGATGCCACGTCGCTACCCGTACAGGTAGTCGTCAGTACCTGTAAATAGTCAGCAGCCGGGACCGGGACCGTCGAGAGAGCACGCAGTGCGCTTTACTCGGATGTGGAGGGCATGACCTGGCGTCGTCGCTCGGACAGTCGTGGCGATGTGGGGATGCGAGAGGCTGAAGGAGGCGATGGGGAGACGACGGAGGCCGTTGATGGTTTGGTGGTGCCGCAGCTCGAGTGGAAACGGCCGCTGGCGCACGGCGCACACGCACAGACGCTGGCGAGGCGAGGGACGATGGGCGGCGATGAATCACGGGGAGCGAGAGGGGGGATGTGAGGCGAGTGAAGATGCGAGGATGAGGTGTTGCCTGCCCAAGGTACACTTCTTGGTGGTAACAGCTAACCCCAAGGTAAGGAAGGCACCTCATCAGGCAGCCTCAGTCATGCACATTCACGCAAACCACCTCCAACCATCACCGCCAGCCGTAACCACACCTCAAGCTTCACCTCCACCACCACCACCACCATCTCCATCAACGGCGGCGTCAGGCTCGCCTCTCTCAGCCAGCGCCAAAACCGTCGTAGCCTGAGCGCCATGTGTGCGAGGACGCATGAGGGGATTTGGCGTGCGTCGCGCCCAACACTGATTGGGCCGCGCCGCCTGCCACCACCGCCAGCGTCACACCTCGCCCGTGTTCCAGAACGTACGTCGTCTGGCGCTTCCACCCACTAACCACGGCCGAGCGCCATCCTCCATCCATGCGTGGGCTGCAGATCCGGATCGACACGCGGCTTGCCGTGCAGAGACCGCGTACGAGTACGAGGTCCTTGCACCCGAGCCGACTGGCAACCCCAACACCCGCCGCTCCGTTTTTTTGGGGGGGCACGAGTACGCGAGTAAGACGCCATGGCGGGACGTAACGGCCACCAGACGAAACAAACGCCAATCCGTGGGAGTTTGTTTGTTTCTTCAGGGACCTCCGAGCCTTGACCCTACAGGTACAAGTATTTCCCCAGCTTGGCCTTCGCCCCTGGAGCGGAGCCGAACCCGCATGAGCCCCGCCCCATCTCCCTTGCCCAGGGGCCATGCCGTCCGTGGCTGTTCGAGATTTGATGATGTTGCCAAGCTGTGAATGGCTAATGACGACACTTGCCAGAAGAGTTTGTGCAGGGCTGTAGATGGGTTTTGACACGGAATGGATTAGGATACACCAATGAGCAAAACATGCGAAGCGTCACAAAGGCCACTAGGCGTCCTGACATGCAGAAGAAGTTGATATGTATTTGTAGATCTGGCCCCTCAAGGAAGGTTCGGGCTGCATCTTCTGCTGAACAAACTCACAGCCAGAGTATATCTTGTTGCTTCAATTCTGGTGTTTCAAAACACACCTTTGTGGTGATCCTTGCCCACGCTGACTTAAGATCAAAGGTTGATACAGCTGCAAGACCTGCAGAGGTTGCCCAGTCTGCTCACGCTCCCTGCCGGACCAGAAAACATCTGTATCCTTTGGAGCCATCCTTCCCTCTGGAGGTTGGTATTTGCCAACTGACGGGACGCATCATGTAGACGACCGTCAAGTGATTGAGACTCAACTACACTAGGCGAAAGGCACTCTCGACAAAGGACAATCACACTGAATACGGAATATGATGTCACTCGGAAAGGGAGGAAAGACGACTGGACCCACGGCTACCGCATCGTGATTCGTAGCATATGCGTGATGGTCGATGGTCCATATAAGCAGCAAGATTGAAACAAACGAGCACAATTCCCATGAGAAGAGCACTAAGGCACTAGCTATAGCTTTGCTCTTCAACGGACCCAAGCTCGCAGCCATTACGAGGTAATACGAAGCCTATTATGACGTCGTTCAGAATGGCCAATATACATTTCGAATCGAGCAGATGCACAAGACATACGGTAAGCGATGCCACCCTACCGCGCAAGAACAGGCCGGTTAAGACATGGATAGGCCCCAACATTCGCATTAGTCCTTACGAGCTTCACGTCAACGACCCTGCATTCTTCGAGCAAATCTATCGCCACGACGGATGGTGGGACAAAATTGCATGGACCGTCGATGGCTGGGCCGCCCCAGGAGCGACCATCTTGACGACCGATCATTATATTCACAAGTCTCGCCGTCACGTCCTGAATCCCTACTTTTCCAAGGCCAAAGTGTCAACCCGCCAACACCACATCCGAAACGACGTGCTAAATCTTTGCAATCGACTTTCTGGCTTCGCAAAGTCAAAGGAACCGGTCTTTCTCGGCGCGGCAGTCACGGCCATCACGCGCGACATTGCGAAATACTTCATCTTCGGCAAACACTACAATTGCTTGGATGTTGATGAATTCGATGTCGCCACCGTCACTGCAGGCCAAGGGTCGGGGGTTACATGGCGCCTAGGCAAGCACGTAACGTGGTTCACCCCATTCATCAAGTCGATACCACTCGGCTGGATCCGAAGAGTCGCAGACGAGACAATGCAAAAGTTTCTCGAAAATTTTGAGGTGCGTTGACACGGAATTCTTGTCAACGGTTGTAAGACTCAAGCGCGTGAATCAATAGGAAGCCATGAATGACACTAGAGATCTCATGGCGGCGGTCAGCTCATCGACTCTGGACCCAACTGGGGCCTCCACCGTGATCAGCGATATCCTCCGGTCCAAGCTTCCACCCTCGGAGATAGCCTTTGATAGGGCATTCGAGGACTCTTCCACGTTGGCTGGGGCCGGGTTCGAGACGACTGCTGGCGCACTACGTCTCATTCTGTTTCACGTTTTCAGCAGTGGCGCATACCCGCCGGTGTCCCCGTCGCAAAGACCTTGATATTGATGCATACAGATGAGAGAATATACAAAGACCCGAAACGCTTCGATGCCGAACGCTGGATATATCCAGAAGCTCGAAAGAAGGCTGAAAAGGCATTTGCGCCCTTTTCCCGAGGAACAAGGCTTTGTCTCGGCATGCAGTAGGTTCTCCCCTCTCTTGTTCCGTGGCGAACAAGATGGCTAAAGAATTGGTTGAAATGAGTAGTCTCGCCTGGGCAGACATGTACATGGTGCTTGCCGCTCTTGTCCCAAAGTTTGAGTTTGAGTTTCAAGGCGCAACTGCTGAGGACTTTGAATGCGCAAGTGACCAATTCGCCATTGGTACCAGAGGCAAAGGTGCGCTGAATGTCCTCCTACCCAGTAGTCTTCTTGCTTCACGTCTCAAATTTCCATTCTACATCCTCGAATCCCTCCCTCCTCCTCAACATAACCTCCACGTCTCTTTCCGCCTTGATGATCGGCAGGAACATGAACCCCTTCGCGTTCCGGACTGGAGGCGGCTCGAACTTGTTCGTGCCTAGCTCATTCTCCATTTCAAATGCCGCAATAAATAGCGCTGCCGCTGCTTGGATTTCCGTCTGGGCGAAATACCGCCCGGGACACAAGTGTACGCCTCGATTCCGTAACGCGTGCTCAGCCGGAGACAAGATAAGACTCTTGAACAATGCGGCAGAAGTGGTGGGAAGATATGCATTGGGGTCGGCCTCGATGAGACTGCTGAGAATGCCTCGAATTGTTGGTCGATCCACCTTGCCAGCAGACGTCAGTGGTAATTTCCCAAAGGGAAATATGACGCTTGGAATCATGTAGGATGGCAAGACGCCGACGAAGGAACGCCGAAGCGTATCGAGCTGCGGCAATAATGCTGCTGATGCTTCAGGTGTGGCAATGAGACCCCCCTTGTTCCCGCCCATTTGTACCGCGGCGATTAGCCTTGCCTCATCACCGCTCTGATCTAAAGGGGCGACGAGTCCGACATAGACCATCGGGACCATCATGGGAGGTGCCAGTCGAGAGATCCCATTCTCAATGTCACCAATCTCCACCCGCTGGCCATGGAGCTTGACTTGGTCGTCACGGCGTTCAACATACGTCAGAGAACCATCGTGGTTTTGTCGCACGGTGTCTCCAGTCCGGTGCATACGATGACCTGTCCCCGGGCCCAGCCGCCGTGCAAACGCTGGGTCTATGACAAAGCTCGAGGCCGTCTGCTGCGCATCGTGGAGATATCCAGTAGCAACCAGAGGACCTTCGACCAGCAGCTCACCCGGAACACCCACAGGACACAGGTATTTGGGATCTTCCGGCTGCGTGACCCACATACCATCGCCTCCGAGCGGATATACGATTACGGGCGCTTCATGCTTCGCCTTGAACGGACGACTGATGGTACATGCTGTGGGCCCATGGCCTTCACAACCTGTACAGAGCCACATTCAAGCCAAAGCTGGACATCTGACAGTTTGACCGCCTCGCCTAATAATGAGAGAGTGGGCAACGAGGGCACCTTCTCGGGAGTCAAGAGGCGAGCAACGGATGGCGTGAGAGTAGCCGTTGTGATGTCAAAGTCACGAATGAATTTGTCCAAGTCATTCATTCGATCATGTTCCGACGGCACGCAAATACACGCACCGCTATATAGGCCGCTGAGGACCTCATGATTCGCCGGGTCAAAAGTAAAGGCGGTGAACTGGAAAATGCGCGCATCAGATCCGAATCCCACGTGAGGGTCATCTACCCAAGCTTTCATGCTGGAGCAGAGGGATCCATGATCGACAACAACACCTTTAGGCGTTCCGGTACTCCCTGATGTATGCATGATGAAGGCAGTGCTCTGAGAATGCACGGTTGCAGCTCTTTTTGGTACATGGTGTCGACTCGAGGAACCAGAAGTAGCTTGTCGATGACGACAGACGTCCTGTACCGCGATGAACAGCACTCCTAGCGCTTCCATAGCGCCAAGACGAGATATTTGCTCTTTGTCTGCGACAATGACTTTTGTGCCGCTGCTTTGCACAAGAGTCTCGATCCGCTGAAGAGGCTGTTTCACACCTAATGGCACTACGGCGCCCCCGGACTTGAGAATTCCCAGCAGGGCAACGATGGCCCATTTGGACTTACTCATGCACAAACCCACAAGCTGGCTGGGCAGCACATGAGCCGAATCCATGAAGTCTTCCGCCAGACAAGACGACGCCTCATCCAGGTCTCGACCGGTCAGGGATCCGTCCCACGCCTCGACGACGACCATGTTAGGCTGCATCTGCAATCTCTCCTGGACCAGCCGATGAACGCAATCATTTACTTTCGGCAGAAGAGCCTCGCTGTCCAGGACTGAACTCGGGCCATGTCTCTCCCCGATGGCCTTATGAGATCTCCGATCAGCGCCGTCGGACTTTCCACCACCAGCTGGACGACTTCAAGGAAGTGGTAAAGCAAGCGCTCTGCAGCTGCCGCGAACATAAAGTCTGGTGAGTATCGTGCAATGACTTCAATCTTCGCGGCGTCGTCGTCTTGTATTACTTGCAAGGTGATGTTGAAATCGGTTGGGTCTATGGTCGAGATTGGTTCAAGCACCAAGGACCGATGGTTGGGATCAGTTGCTTTGCTGTGGGGAGTTCGGCGACGATAAGACATGAGAGTATTGAATAGACTCCTGTCCTTGCTCTTCAGAGCATGTTGTAAGGCAACATAGTTACGCGCGAAACGCGTAAAAGATGCCCAAGTCGCCGAAACCAAATCTATGGTTATGCCACTTTGACAGCATACCCGAAACTTTGTCTACTGCCTTGCCTTACAGTCGCACGCCACATATCCAAATCGAATCAGCGTCGGAGTGAACGATCATACCGGACAACGGCGTCCAGCATTGTTTGTGCTCCCCGACCACTATCACATACCATGTCAGGAATCTCCACGGGTGTACATGTAAGTCTTAGAGTATACTTACCAATGCTCCATAGAAGTGAATTCTAACGGACTGTGACTTATACCGGCTTGGCTTGGTACGAATATCATTGCCGTTGGTACCCGCAGCGCTGTCATTGCACTCTCGTGGCCGGCGAGAGAAACCATGTCTCGCACCTGTGATTCACCATACTCAGCTGCCGCCGCAGATGCAATACACTCGGCCAGGTCGGGATCAAGGTTCAACGCCGGACTGTGCCAAACTCGCTTCTTCGTGAAAACCCAGTCTTGCTTCATTCCAGAAAGTGTGTCCAAAAAGTCGAAAAGTCGCTGCTCGAGGACATCCAGGGTGGACTCCATGATATGACGAGCATCTACAGTCAATTCGACGTCCGAAGGAATAGTGTTGGACGACGGACTCTCGATTTTGAGCACACCCACAGTCGCGCAGGCATCGCATGACTCGGCCAGCTCCTCTACGCTTAAAACGATTCTCGCAGCCGCAATGAGGGCATCTGCGCGATGTTGTATGCGAACGGTTCCCGCATGCTCTCGCCTTCCATAGCAGCAGATTGTGTACCATCGAATGCCCTGGATGCGGCGAACCACGCCAATGCTTTGTTGATTGGTCTCCAGTACCTTTCCCTGCTCAATGTGTAACTCAAGATGCGCCTGCAGTGGATTTGCGTGACTCGATGCTGTCACGGCGCCTTTGGCGCCAATCTCGTCGAGGGCAGTTCCGAGACTTTGCCCTGAAACGCAGTGCTTTTGTTCATAGGCGCCGGCGACAGCGACCCAGCCAGCCTACATCGATGAGCCAGAGCAACCAGGAAAGAAAGCTGCGCCCTCTTCGTTGGTCCAAACGACAGCAGCGATGGGGTACCACGTCTTGGCACCTGCATTCCGGAGAGCAAGAATAGCTTCAACAGCCGCGAGGACGCCGAGAATGCCGTCGTATTTGCCGCCCGCAGGCTGCGTATCAAGATGACTACCCATGCATACTCCTCAACGGAATATGTGTCGATTGGTGTCATTTTATTAGTCTCAAAATCCATCACAGAAGGACTGCAGTTACTCATGTCGCCGTTGTTCGCTCATGTCGGATGGGGCCCAGAACCCGCAGAGGAATCAAGCCAGAGGGCGAGAGGAGCAAATGGTGTCTGTGCGGTCTCGACTGCAGCATTACTCTCCCCCGCATTGCCTCGCGAGAGAGCATCGTCTTGCAATAAGCCAGGGGGCGACCCAGGATTGTCTGATGAATCGTATCAACTAAGAGGGAGCGACCGTACCTCGTGGGGCAGTGCTACTTACCGAGCATGTAGAGATCCATCGTCTGATATGATTCCGGACTTTCCACCCTGTCTGCCAGCCAGTAGGAACCGAAGTGCTTGTGGGGATTGCACCAGTGACAGCATCCGTAGGGAATCCCAGCCAGACGTTCGGGCAGATGGCGCCAGGTTGGGTCGTCTTCGGGCGGCTAAATATCCGCTAGTCGCATGTAGTGGGAATCCCACATCGAAGCGGTATCCTCGACTGGTCGTTTAGCGCTCCTGGCTTGGGGTTTTCAAGTTGTGTCGTCGGCATCTTGGGCCAGCTCGTGCGGGGTAGCCACCGCAAACCAAAAGATTTTTTCCCCGCTATACTCGTACGAAAGTGTTTTTCCCCGCTGCTTGAGCTCCTAACCGAAAGCAGGCAACGTCCTTCCGCCTCTTATCGTGCCGTGCTGCGTACGCACCTAATCGAAAGAAGGCAAAGCTTTTCCGCCTCCCATCGTGCCGTGCCGCTTGAGCTTCTAACCGAAAGAGGGTAACGCCCTTCCGCCTCGCATCGTGAGCGTGCTGCTTTAGGTAGCTAAAGATGCTCTAGTTAGATGACTTGTCATATACAAACGCAGAACATGATGGCGTTGGCTTGTAAGCTACCCAACATCACCATAAGCAGGTACAATAGCCCGTCTGCACATCGGAAACAGGGTGCAAGCTCACCGTGGTTCACTGATGCTGATTCGCCCTCAAAGATCAACGTAGTTGTTCTCTCGTACTATAGAAGAAACAATGCCGTGGCTCGTCTCTTAGGAATACCTGGACGTCTATATAGAGCCCAGCTACACTCGGCTTAGGAGCCGAGATTGTACTAAGAATACTATGTCATCCGTCGCGTGTCGTCTCGGAAGAATGGACGCGATCTCTATATAAATTTGTCACGTCTTGTTGTTAGCAGTCGCCTAACGGTCGATGGCTTGAGCGTGTCCTGCTGTGCAGTTCCCTAGCGTCCACCAATCTCATCCCATAGCAGCCGAATCGCCTCAACCTTCAGTTGTCATGGTGTATCGCGGCAAGCGCTCAGCTGGCTGCCAAATGTGTAGGACCCGCAGGATAAAAGTAATTCTCTCTTTATTCCTGAGTCGTTTACGTGTTAATGAACTCTGCTCACATTTTGCTATGCATTTCAGTATAACGAAACAAAGCCCACCTACAACCAGTGCGCCAAGAGCCGACAACGGTATCCGGGCTATAAGGACAGTTTTGGTTTGGTCTTTCGTAACGAAACTCAAGCGACAGAGCGAAGGGCAAGGAAAGCCAATGAGAAAGCGATGGCGCAAAGACATGGCAGAGAGCCTGAGGGTTGTGAGATCGCGGCCTCGTCAACGCCTCTTGTATCTTCCACAGATACTTATACCATCTAGAAGCCTCTCTAATTGCCCATTGAGGACCAAGCAGCCTGCCATTTTATCTCCAATTTCACTCTCGCCTCCCCTCGAGGTAGCGTGAAAGGTTTTATGGATTATCTTATTCCTCTTATAGAGATGGAGTAGATTCCCTAGCACCTTAAGTACGCCTTCAACGCTTGCGCACTAGCTTACCTTAATAACCGTATTAGGACGAGTAATAACTTTGAGAAGGAGGCTCTAGAGAAGTATACAAAGGCCTTATCTACTACCGTTACCGCCCTTTAAGACCCCGACGCCGTAATGTAAGACGCTACCTTAGCTCCTGTCTTGCTACTCGGTCTATTCGAAAACGTTATAGGGAGACATTTTAGCATACGGGCTTAGAGCTCTCATATTGAAGGCGCTATCGAGCTGGCCAAGACCAGGGGTCGCAAGCAGTTGTGCACTGGAATTTGGCTGGCCATATTCGTTGCCGTGCGGACTTAGATAGTCAGTCTATCTCGCTTCATTCTCCTAGCCCTTGCATCTCTGACGGGTCATAAGCGAACACTACTAACAACAGGGAAGGTAACCCCCTAACCCCTCCTTTAGATCTTTTACAGCCTTAGTATATCAAAGAAACCCGTTATGGGAGCTGACTGGTGGATGGACAACGCCGTTAGAGATAAGCACGAGTCCGATTGCCAAAGGTTGAGTATCGTCGTTGGAGAGCTTCACGTAGAGGTAAGCCAGCTTCTCGCGGCCCCAAGCCGATCTAGCCACTACGTTGAGATATTGGTCGGCATGATCAAGAGATGCCAGGCATATGATCTTGGTTATGCCAATTGGGTAAAGAATGTTCCCGACTACTTCCAATGGAAATCAGTTGCCTAGGAGGATAGCGTCCCGAACGGCGACTATTCCAAGGCTGAGGTGTATCTAGGGCGAGTCGACTTATATCAAGATCTATAGGTTGCTAGTGTCTAGAATATGTTTCGGTGGTCGCGTCTTGTTCTAGCTTCTGTAATCATTCGCTGCGTGGCCTGGATCTCGTCGCCGGCAGACTATCGGACGACTCTAGTGTATGCAACCGCTGCCAAGATGTGCATTGATACTATCACGGATATTATTGCCTCTGTGCCATATCAGCTCGGCTGGTTCTTGAAACGCAAGGACCTTCTTGAGCAAGCCAATATTACGACATTTGTTTATTGTAAGGACAATACACGAAAGGGGCTAGGCGGCTACTTTATGACCTGGACGTTGGCCTGCATCTACGGTCAAGATTGCACTATAGACTCGTAGCGAATATAGGTTTAAGGTCGACTCGAGTTTATTGGAACTGAATTAGGCGTTAGAGATGCCTACATACTGGCTCAGGTACGATACTTTGCCCAAACTGGAACTGCACTATTCATTCGACTGAACGTAGTCTCGGTAGTTGAACCTTCGAGTTCCCTTAATGCTTATCCGAAGGGATAGCTTGGTAGTAAATCTGTACCCCAAAACCATGTACTTGGAGAAGCTCCTATCCGCCTAGATGGCGCTCCCTTCCCTAGAATACTTATTAAATCCCTAATAGTAACGCGAGGCTATGCAGCAGGAGACGATATAGCGTTAGAGGGCCGAGCTGATGAGCAAGGCTATGGGTGTATTAGGCAAGATCGACGAGTGGACGGCAAAGACGTGGCTGTAGCTATAATCTCGCGACGATACCGCAACGCGATTGTCATGCTCTATTCGATCTTCTGAAGGTGGCTCTCTTGTCATTTCGACGGATAGCAACCGGAGTACTGGGGCTTCCATGCTTAGCTTCGGCTTGGAGGCAACGGTGACGAGCATTCAGCGTGGTCGACCTGTGATAGCACCGGGGTTAGCTCTGGTCGCTCGATCGAGGCTGGTGTTATCTCTTCTATTTTGGCGGTGGGACATTAGGCCGGGAACAGAGTCGGATCTGGTGTTGCGAGCGCTTGGGCAGGTTGTGGGCAAGACCTAAATCTACCGATAGGGCCTCATAAGGAGGTGGTAGTTGCGGTCGCGTTCCGGAAGAACAGCCTCGACATGTCCATCAAGGACGTGAGCTAAGATATACCACGTCTATATTGCCTGGATTATAAAGGTTATGATATTGAGAACATTTAAAGGACTGGGAGAAGTATTAGCCGTACATTGTGTTCAGGCCGAAGGCGGCCGTGACGCGGTGCGGGCGGGAGCCACCCTCTCATAACCAATCAGGCCCTAGAACATGTTCACAGGGTAGCGGTTGTGTTGCCACGACCAAGGACCTAGGTAACCCCCCTTTACTAGCCTCCTTCGATCACATCGTATCCCCTATATGTCTCGCCTCTTGTACAATCATGGTATATTCATAGCATTTGGTGGAGGATAAAATCGCTAGTCATCCAGATTGCGATGCGCGCATAGAAGCGCTCGTTAGGGGTAAGGCCATCGGCTTGGGGACGTTGATGATTAAATAAGCAATGTCAACATTTGTCAACGACTTCTGCTCGGTACTTGCTCAAGTAAGGCCCATTAAACTTCTGCTTCACAATGTCCAGGCCGTTAGCAAGCTCTATGACCTTTTCAAGAAGCTTCTAAAGCTAAGGATCGTCGTCAGAGGCTCGTCACAGCTGTCTTCCTCCTCGCTTATGAACTTCCCTTCCGCTGTCCTCAGTTTATGAGAAGGGTTCACCAGGCTATAATACTTTTCATATCGTAGCCTTATCTTATTTCTCTAACTTGGAGGAATGACTCCTTAAACTTATATTCCCACTTCCAATAGGTCTTTAATATCGCCTATAAGATCTGCGATTCGGAGGTAGTGCCTATTCTAACAATTTCGTATAATATAATCGATAGTGTCTTGCGGGTAGGTGGTAGGAAAGTTACTATCGAGTAAGCGGTCTACTTAGTTAGATCCTTCTAGCTTAGAGTATAGCTTAGAACCGCGTATTATATACTAAAAGACTAAACCTAGAGCAAACTACTCCGTAATAGGACTAGTAATCCTATAGATACTACCGGTTGTCTTTCTATACTATCGGACGTAGGGTTCGTAGCTAATATTAAGTATATTACCGACCCTTAGCGAATAGTTAAAATCGATAAGTTTAACCTAGTTATAGATATCGAGTAGGATATTTTATAGGTTAATATTACTATAAGCATAGCCTAGGGCCTCTAAATATACGGCTATGGATAATAGTTATTATCTCAGTGTCGCGGCCTGCCCCTCCGGGTTTGGCGCCCCTCGCGCAACCCCTGTTGGCGCCCTCGCCGCTTTTGCGCCACCTATAAATCCTCCCCTCCCCCACCCCTCGTTTCTTCTCAACTCTTTCCCGTTCTCATTCACACGCCCTACCACACTCTCCTGTGCGGCCGTCCATTCCCCCTTGCCGCATGTCTGCGTGCGCGATTTTCTTGCTGATCTCCTATGACAGGACCTCCGTCGTCGCCCCGCCACTGCCACCCTGCACTTCGTGTTCGATCGCCCGCCTTTTGCGACCGCCGACCGTGCGTTTCTGGCCGACCATGGATTACGTGGCCGCATTCCGCGCTGGATGGGACTTATGAGCGCCGCTCACACGTTTGTCGGAGCTCGCGGCTCTGGCCACGATTCCAGATACCTGCATAGCAAACTCGTTGGGATTGCCCTTCAACCGGGAAGGAAGCAAGACCGCCTTCTGAGCAGCGCCTCTTCCGAACGAGGATGTTCGCGACCGAGCCATGCAGCTCGGGAGGCCTCCAACTCGACCAGCGGCATCATTTGATTACGAGTCGAGCAGAACCCGGTTGTGGAGCGGGCGGATGCATCAGATCCCTGGCAGGTCCTCAGGCAGGCCGAGCGTAGGGGCTTGCTGACGGGCTTGGGCAATGCGCAAGGCATTTTTTTGCCGCACCTGCCGAGGATTCTTCTCCTGCCATCCAATCATGATATCGCTGCGAAGTGAGGTGAATCAGCTCAGCCCAGATTGTCAGCCGACAAGACTTGAGGACACGACGCAGCACGGCTCCCGATGCCCCCTCGATTCGAACCCGACCAGCCGACGCGACGATTCGGACGTCTAGCGTGCCCGAAATGGCTTCGCTTCTCGGTTTCGCCAATGCATGACACCGGAAGTTGCCCGACGCTGAACACGGGACAAAGATGGTGGAAGGGCGAAGGGGTCCAGCGGAAATTAGCGTAACTTCGTTAGATGCGCTCTGTCGCTGGCCCGGCGTCTGCCGCTTGCCATCGCCTGACAGACTGCAGCGGGAGGGGCAAATGGACACTCGGCTGGGTATAAAAGGAGGCTGGCCGTCTGGCTGCCGATACCCAAGGTTGATTCCGATTCCCTGTCAGCAGCAAATGCTTCTGAAGCAATTGTCGAACAATCACATCTGGTATCTCCTCTTTGCCTCCCTAGCGTCTTGTCCCTCTACTCCCATCTATCGCCGGTGCCAAGCGATCCACCAGAATATGGCACCTGTCAACCTTGACTATCAGGTGCCTTGGACGCCTCAATTTGCATTGAACGGCCACAGTAGGGCGGCAAGGCGACAAATGCCCGGCTCAGCGCGACTAACGCCGTTATCCTATACAAGAGGCACATACGATGAGGCGGTTGTAGTGCAACCTAACTTGCCCGCTGTCACTGTTGCTTCGCTGTCCTCCAATACGCCGCCTCGTATATCTCCTGACCCCGACTTGAGTCTGTGTGTCACTGGCGGGCAAGATGGGAGACCCAACATCGATCTAGATGTGTCGGAATCGGACAACACACTCCCACCTCTAGAGCAGCTCATCGAGTCTTTCAACAAGGAACAGCCGAAAAGCAAGAGTAGTCTTGGTAAGCTATCCTGCAAAGCCCGCGCCAACTGGATGGGGGCTAATAAGGCCACAGAAGCAATCGAGGTCCTACCGGCTGGTGATTGGATGCGTGAGGACAAGGACTTCTGTCAGCTCGCATCGACGGAGCAGACTTGCGACGGAGGCAGCGTTGTTAAATGCGAAATGCTTAACGTCGTGCACAAACGGCCTGCACCATGTCTCCCCAACAGCGTCACCGACAACCCCGCCTGTATCGCCCACATCTCTCGAGAGCAATGTATCGCACGACTACGGTTACCCCTCGTGTCCGATCGATCCAGTACTCACGTCTTGCTATCCAGGGGAAACTGTTTTGCCGACCGAGGTACCTGGTGTATGCGGCTCGAGTCAGAGCATCTGCTCTTTGGAGACGTTTGGCGGTGAGCCGCGTGCTAGTGAGCTCGATGGCGCAGCCAGCGACCTCTCATTGGCGACGGCAGCTAAAGCGACACTACCCCAGATTGATATTGAGACGAGCGGGCAGCATTCAACGGGAGAAGAATGGCCTGGTAATAATCTTCCGTACTTCGGGACCTCTGGCCATCAACACGGAAGCACGATACGCAGCGGCGATGCACCTTCCATTGTTTCGTCTAACCAAACACCGCGGCATGGGCACCGCTGGACCGAGGAGCACGCAGACGCCACGAACGGGGCCGCGCAAGCGCCGCAGAGTGGAATTGCCCACTAGGACTTTGCCCTCTCCGCCAGCATCAACCTCTACAGAAAAAGATGCAGATGACGTCTCCAAAGCTGCAGAGTTTGAGGAGTGGGCATTGGAGATTGTCCTCCTCAAGCGCATTATGGTGGATGGCGTGGCGACTTTTCAGTTGCAGTTTGACTGGAACTTATGCACCATGCATGGTGAAATTGACCCAAACAATCCTAAACGAATCCGGCGGGGCGCCAATCACCCTGCTTCGCAGAGGCGGAAGCGCGCTGTGCAGAGCAAATTTACGTCGGACGAAGACGATTCGATCATCAGGTTAAAGGAAGAGCTTCAACTTCCATGGACGGAGATCCATAGACGACACGCGGAACAATATCCAGGACGATCCAAAGGTTCGCTTCAGGTGCGGTATTGCACGAAATTAAAAGACCGCAAACAATCCTAGCACACCAACAACTTCGACGCAGTGGTGGAATAGACAGAGGAACATGGCTACGCCACATCTTAGTCTGTTGTCGTCTGCAGATTGGGTTTGGCGGGACGGAACGGCCATGCAGCGTTGCATAAGCACGATTCGACATGATAGGTAATGGAACATGGGAAGAGAAACTCGCTGATGTAACCCGGTGCGAACTTGGGCCTGTTCCTTTCTTAAAGTCAGCCATATATGACACGGTTGACGAGGCCGTGGCGGTCTGGATATGGCCGAAGGAGTATCAGTGATTCATAACCACAGCTTATCGCAACCATTCTCGATGAACCAGTCGATATTCCTTTGCTTGTCGAGATGGCCCGAATGACCCTCCGCTCACTGCACAGTTACGTCTGTCGAGCAGGCCTACAGATATGCTATGCGGACGCCAGCCAGGTTCAGCTCCGACACCCGCCGCACCGTCAGCCGGTCTTGGCTCTGGCCCTGCTCATCTTGTTTCTGCAAGATCAAGCCGCTGTTAGACGGGTCTGCATGATCCAGCTCACAGACGCTTTCGCCGCGAACAATCTGGGTTTACACCCCGCCCCATTCTATGTATCGTATCAGCGCTGCAAGACCCTCAGCCGCCGTTCGAGGGCTGGCCTTCCGCATGGGCATTTTGGGCCCATGCCGGTACTCAGGCGCGAATGTGGCTGAGACAGATGGAATGCCCCCCTGGTTGATGCCCAATCCCCCTCCTGCCCGCGTGCCCTCCTCACCAAAGTAAATAAAGTTCGTTGCTTCTTCCATCCATTTCAAGACTATATATGAACTGGGCCGACGCTAAAAACCCTGGGAGAGACCAGACTGCCTGATACTACACTTAATTGTTCTTCTAAATGAAAACAAAACGAAATGATTTCACTCGCGCTTCAATCCAAAGATAACCGAGATCTCCTCGATATCATTGACAAACTACGCTCCCAGGGCATCAGTAGATATATTGATCTCCCGGAAATTATCGTATATAGGGATCAGTCCGCTGGAAAAAGCTCTATTCTCGAGGCTATTTCCGGAATATTATTTCTTACGAAAAACAGTCTTTATACGCGATTCGTAACGGAGTTAATTCTACGCTAAGATACTACTACTACTATAAAGGTCTCTATTAATCTAGGCCTTAAGAGGTCGGCTAGAGAAAGAGAACGCCTTTGCAAGTTCTATATCGAAATTAACCCTAACGAGCCCGATATTATAAGAGTTATTAAAAAAGCTAAGGAGGCTATAGGACTCTCTAAAGCGAAGGTTTTTAATACTAATATACTCCGCGTAGAACTATACGGGCCGATATAGCCGGCGTATCTCACTATAGTCAATCTTCCTAGCCTCTTCCGGGCGGGGAATCGAGACTAGTTAGTTAAAGATACTATAATCGTTAGAAAAATAGTTCACGGGTATATAGAAAGACCACAGAGTATTATCCTTACCGTTATTTCGGTAAAAAGTAATATTACTCTCTAAGAGGTAACCGAGTTAGCCTATAAGCTTAACCTAAAAAGAATATATACCTTAGGTCTAATTATAAAGCTAGATACCCTAGACGCTAGATCCGATAGTAAGGCCGCCTATCTTAGGCTAGCCTAAAATAAAGATATAGTTTTTCGACTTAGCTAGTATATTCTTAGGAATCAAGATTATAATACGAGGGATATTTCCTTAGCTATATATAATAAGGCTAAAGTAGACTTCTTTAGAATAGGAGTATAGACCTCTATAAACGCTAGGCACTTAGGGATCTAGTCGCTAAAACCTCGACTTAGTAATATCTTAATAGAATAAATTTTATATTATCTCCTAAGCCTTCTATAGGATATTAAGTCTAGAATCTTATAGTATTAGAGTTAGATATAATGGCTTAGGACGCCACGTACTACCTTAGAGGAAAAGCGCCGTTATATCCTACGAGTTAGTTAGAGATTTACTATACTAATATAGGCCGCCGTCAACGGGAACTATATGTAACGGACGCTTCTAAAGTATCCTAAGGTTTACTACTACTTAGGTAGTAAGTTAGGCTTCGTAACAGTATATCTTATCAAAGGTCGTTAAGAAGGTTTATACTTCTTATTTAAAGATAAATACTTAGATTAATTACTAAAGATCTAGCTAACTATCTAGGTAATAACCGTAGTATATATATCCGTCTAGTTCTTCCTTGATTAGTATTGCTCAGCTAGTTCACCTTACTCAGTAGTAATCTAGGTAAGTATAGTAATCTAGGTGATTAAGTCTCCCTTACTTACCCTACCCTATACCTAGGTGCTTCTATAGACTAAGCACCTTATATACGTTATATATTAGACCGGTTATAGCTACGCGTTATCTTTATATACGGCCCTTAAGTAGGCCCTCGTTCGTTAGTTTATAATATTATCCCCCTCCTTCCTTTATCCTTATCCTTAAGGTCCTTTAAATAGTAAGTATATCCCGTAAGGTATATTTTCGTATTGTCTAGTCGTAGCTAACTATATCTAGTTCTTATATTTCTAAACTACCTCGTTCGTCTACGTAGTATCGCAAGGACGTAGTAGCCCGAATCGAAACCGTTAGCCTCTAATTATTCGATATAAGTCGCTATACTCCTTACTAAAGGAGTAGCTCTCTTTATTTTATACTAAAGGGGTATTCGAAATACTCGTCTTATATAAAGAAGAATATATTACGCTATAATAGGAATTTCTCGACTATAGAGTTCGATTTAATTAAGGTATAGAAATAATATCTATATAATAATATATAATCTAAGCGTTAGGAAGTAGGTCGTCTTACTACGGCTACCGCGGCTACCTATATAGCCCTTACGAAAGCTTAGCAAAAGGAGATCGATATTACTTTGGACTTTAATCGGTATACTAAGATATAGTCCCGTATATTACATTAGGAGATTTCTACTTTAGACCCTAGACGAGTCGGGTTCTAGCGAAGTAGCCTTTCTAGACTTATCGTTTCCGTAGGATAAGCTAGACTCATTCCTAGTCATTGCTCTTAGTAATACTAGTAGATCGTTAGTTAATAGTAGTTTAAATAGGTCCTAGGTTCTTATATATTTTCTAAATATTCGTATCCTTTCTATTTAATTAGGTATTCCTTTCCTTACTAATTATTTCTATTATCTAGGATTCTTTTGACTTTATATTTATTCTTATTATTAACTTCGATCTATATCTCTAGTTTAGTATTCTATAGTGCTAGTTCTAATAATAAGATATAAAATATTAGGTATATCCTTATTATTTAAGGTAATACTAGCGTATAGCTTATTAGTAAAACTTTCTTTATAATTTTAAATAGTTTAATCTTTTTCTAATTAAGTTTATTACTTAATTATTTTATTTTAATATTTTATTAGAGAAGATATACTTTATCCTCCTCCTTTAGAGTTAGTCCTTCTAATCTCTTATTATCGGTATAGTACTTTATCCTATTTTAGAGGAAGATCTATTCTTACTATAAGTAAGTATATATTTTCTCGAGATCTTAAGCTAATTTTATTGCTATAGGTATATTATTTTATACTTATTATACTATTAATTCTAGCTTATAGCTATAATTAGCTTTAAATAGCGATATATTAATTGCTTTATTATCCGAACTATTATATACCTATTAGGCTATTAGTAATAATCTTACTTAGTTATCTTATTCGTAGTTAATATAGTATCTTAGATACTATTCTAGTATCTAATTAAGTCGTTCTATTTATCTATCCGTTTATAGATAAAACGCTATCGATAGCGAGTATTTAACTCTAAGCTATTATATTAGACTTTTCTAAAATTTAAATATAAATAGCTTATCTCAATCCGATATAAGTTATTTAGGCAGCCCGTGCTAGCTTACTATAACTCGGATAAATATATATACTAGTTCTTACGTTATACTTAATTCTTTATATAGTATAAAGTATCTATATTTAGTAAGTTTTTCTATAATAACTAGGATACTATCGTATATAGTATCTATTATTAGTTCTTTAGATAGGGGTAGTTTAACGATAAAGTCTAATATTACTATATCCTATGCTTTTCCTAGTAGAGGTATTAGTTATAGCTTCCTATAAGGCGTATATCGGTTACTTTTAGCCTTATTATATATATTATAATTCCGGATTACCTCTTAGGTAACCTTCTATAATCCTAGAAAGTCCTAGGTTCTTCTTAATCTAGTAAGGGTCTTATAGACTCCTTAGTATCTATATAATAGATATTTATAGTTTTCTCTAACGAGTCCTTCCTATAAATCTTTAGGAATATAATATCGGTTATTAAATAAGAGTATATCTTATTCTTTAGATAAAGCTAGGTTCGTTTCCTAATCTTTAAGGAATTCGTCTTTCTTATAGACTAATATAATACACTTATTCTACTCTTAGTTAGGCTTAACCTTCTAAGTTATAATAATCTATTAATTGCCTAGTCTAAGTATACCTTTTACGTCGGCCTATAATAGTATAGTATACTATACCTTAGTTAGAGACTTTAGATCTTCTCGTTAGCTAAGCGCGTCGGCTTGCCTATTTTCGCTTCCCTTATAGTAGATAATCTAGAAGTTAAACTCTAATAAAAATTCATACTAATAGATCTATCTTTTATTTAGATCCTTTATTATTATAAAACTAATAAGGTTCTTATAGTCTATATAGACTTTAACTATAGTTTCTATATTACTAAGATAGTATTTCTATTCTTTAAATACTTTAATAATTACTATAAGTTCTTTATTATATATTGGGTAGTTAAGCTCTAGTTTATAAAGTTTCTCTAAGTAGAAGGTAATTAAATATAATTATCCCTCTTTATCTTTCTAGCCGAGTTAGCTACTAAGTACCTAGTCTAAGGTATTAGTTTCGACTTTAAATAGTTTCGTTAGATTTAGTATTATATATATTAGTTCCTCTAAGATCTTATCCTTAATTATTTAAAAAGAATTTTATTCCTTTTTTTCTTAGGCAAAAGACTTATCTTTCTTTATTAGGTTAGTTATTAATATAGCGATTCTTCTATAGCTTTTAATATACTTCTAATAGAAGTTAGTAAAGCCAAGGAATCTATATACTTCTTTTAGGTTTATTAGTAAAAGCTAGTCCTTAACTATAGCGATTTTATCTAAGTCTATTTTAATAAATCCTAGGGTTATTCTATATCTAAGGAACTTAACTTTTTATTTATAGAATTCGTATTTATTTAATTCTATAAGGAGTTTTACTATCTTAAGTTTTTATAAGACCTAGTAGATATATTCTTTATACTTTTATAATATTTCTAAGTAGATAAGGATATTATCTAAGTATACTATAATAAATATATCTAAATATTCCTATAGTATATAGTTAATTATAGTCTAGAAACTTACTAGTATATTAGTTAAGCTAAAAGATATAATTATATATTCGAATAGTCCTTATTTAGTTTAGAATATAGTTTTCTATTCTTCCCCTTCCTTTATTCTAATAAGGTTATAGGCTCCTTTTAGGTCTAAGGTAATAAAGAATTAGGCTCTATAGAGTTAATCTTATAATTCGATAATAAGAGGTAGTAGGTAGTAGTTCTTAGTAGTTATTTTATTAAGTTATTAGTAATCGATATATACCCTATACTTTTTCTTCTTTATCTATTTATATTTTAGTAGTTTCTTTAGTACTAATAGGACGGGATATCCTATTAGAGATATTAATAGTCGAATATATCCTTTCTTTAAGTTATTATTAAGATATTCTTTAAGGGCTTTTATTTTTTCTTTATTAAGTAAGTAGATCTTATAAAACTTAGGTTCTTTTCCTTCCTTTAGGGGGATCTTATAGTCTTACTTATTATATTCTAGAAGGCCTATTTCTAGCTTATTACTAAATAGTTTATTATACTAGTAGTATTTATTAAGAATATATTTATTATATACTAGCTTAGGCTCCTTAGTAATTATATAAATCCTAAGGGCTTTTTATTATATTATATTATATAAGAGTATATCTATATACTACTTCTTATTAACTAATTCGCTTCCTAGTATATCCTACTAGAGTTAGCCTATTATCTAATTAACTCGGGGATTATTTACTTATAACTAAGGTATCCTTAGTATAATATCGTATATTAAGATATCTATAATATTAAGCTTTAAGTAATAACGTTTACTACTAATAATAGTTAAGAGGGGCGTAATCTCTATATTAACTATCCTATAGCTATAATTAACTAACTCTCCTTCTATAGTTCTAAGTTAGTAGGGCTTATCTTTATTTATCTAAGGTAATTATAATCTATTAATAAGATTTAGCGAGATATAGTTTCCTTATACTCTACTATTAAGTATTACCTAAATTATATATCCTTCTATCTTTATAGGTATAAGTAAGTATATATAATTCGTTATTTCTATACTTATAAGGATCTTATCGTTAGGTATAGGTAGTAGTCCTCTTACCGCCTATCCTGATAGTTTTTTAATAAGGTATTGTTTACCTATAGAGCTACTCTAGCTTATAGGGCTATAAGTATCTACGAAGCTTATACTAGTTCTATTATTAACCGGTTTATATTATCTAGTATTATACTTCCTCTTACTAATTATAGTATAGGGAAGATATATAGATCTTTCCTTTTATTTAAGCTTTTATAGTATATTCTTCGAAATATTTCCTTAGTTCGTATTAGTAAGAGTAGGGTAGCTTAGCTATCTAGCACGTAGTATAGTCTAGCCTTTCTCCCTATTCCTTTAACTAATATATTATAATCTAGAGTTTATTCTTTATATAAGACTTACTTTATAGGTTATTTAGTATAGATTTATATAGGTATCTATTTATATTCTAGCTTATCCTATAGGATCTATTTATATTCTAGCTTATCCTATAGGTAATAGGGGTATAGTAGATAGATATAGTAAAACTAAGAGATATTATCGTAAAATTCTATATTAGGGTATAGAGATAGTAAATCTCCTTATATAGGTTTACGTAGTTCTCGAAATTCTTTACTTAGGATTACGATTAGCTATTTAGCTTCGGAGAGGTTATCCCTATACTATTTAAAGTATATAGAGAGCTTAGGTAGTTTATTATAATAGTCGTAATCTAAGGAATTATCGCTTCCTTTATCTTACTAGGTAATCTTATAATATTTAAGGTCGAGCTCTAGTTATATTCTATATTCCTAGTCTTAGGTCTAATAGAGGTTATTCTTTTCTAGGCTATTAAAGTATTAGTCGATAGTCTCTAGGGCGTTAGATAAGGTATCCTCTTAGTATATTATAGCTAGAGAGTATTCTTTAGATCTAGGGTATTATCTTAATCTATCCTTATTAGATTTATATATTAAGTATATATCGTTAGAGTATATTAAGGAATATAGGTTCTTATAGGGCACCTTTATCCTTATAACCTAGGCTCTTTGCTTAGGGATTAGTTTCTAGTCTCGCTTCTTCTTAAGTTAGTAATATTTATTAGTAAAGTAGCTAGGTTTTCTATAATTATAATAAGTCTTTATAGACTTATCTCGTTAAGTCGTATCTAGGTCTATAGGTCTATTATAGTTACTATAAGCTATAGAGTAGTAGCGGTATAGTTTCCCTTAGTTAGCTCGAGGTATTAAGCTTCGGGGAAATCGTCTTATCTTAGTTCTATACTTAAGCTATTATTAATAGTTATAATTATTAATCTTAATTACTATTTCTACGTAGGTATTAAAGTTATCTAGCTTATTAGCTTTACTAAGTTTATCTTTAATATCTTCCTAGAGTCTATTATAGAAGTACTCTATAAGTATAGTCTCTTTAAGGTTAAGTTTAATTAAGAATTATTAAAACTCTCGATTATAGTATATAGCTAATCTAGTCTATAGAAGTCCTTTAAGGTAATAGGTAATAGTTTATTCTTCGTTAGGGTCTCTAAATATAGTTTTAAGGTATTCCTTAAAGGTATTATAGCTAGCGAAGGTATTATTAATTTCTTTATCCCTATTAGTATTATTCTCGTTATCTAGGTAATCCCGAAGGGTAAGCTCTTACTATTCGAAGGCTTTCCTAGTTAAGAGGTTTCTAATATAAAAGATTTATATAGTAGGTCTATTAATAATTAAGTTAATATAGAGGTAGGCCTTAGCCTAGGTTAAGAAAGAATAGATATTACTTTTCTAACTATTAAAGGCTTTAGGCTTTAGGAATTTAAATACTCTATAGTTTCTATTATAATAATTATTCTAAATCTAGGCTCTAAGTTATTTAACTTCAGCCCTTATCTAGGTAAGAAATTACCTAGGATTTTAAGTTACTCTACTTATAGAAGATATACTATTCGTAAGTTATTCGAAGGGTAATTTACCGAATAAGAGTAATTAAAATATAATAGACGCTTCTAAAGTATCCTAAGGTTTATTATTACTTAGGTAATAAGTTAGGCTTTATAATAGTATATCTTATTAAAGGTTATTAAGAAGGTTTATACTTCTTATTTAAAGATAAATACTTAGATTAATTACTAAAGATCTAGCTAACTATCTAAGTAATAACCATAGTATATATATCTATCTAGTTCTTCCTTAATTAGTATTGCTTAGCTAGTTCACCTTACTTAGTAGTAATCTAGGTGAGTATAGTGATCTAGGTGATTAGGTCTCCCTTGCTTACCCTACCCTATACCTAGGTGCTTCTATAGACTAAGCACCTTATATACGTTACGTATTAGACCGGTTACGGCTACGCGTTATCCTTATATACGGCCCTCAAGTAGGCCCTCGTTCGTTAGTTTGTAATACTATAATAATCCTTTCTTTAGAAATACTAAAACTAACGAGGGATACTATAAGCGCCTAAGAGCTATCGTATAAAATACGCTTATTAATTTTAAGGAGAGTATAAGATTAAAGAGTCGAAGCTAAATTATCGTCGAGTCCCTATTAGACGATAACTCACCCCTATATTGCTATATATCCCAATCTAATTATATCGATAAGGTTAAGGATCTAATAAGGCGAAGTAGAGGCTATAAGCTACTAGGTACCTTTAACCCCCTTATAATTAATAAGCTTTTTATCGAATAGTACTAACTATAGAAAAGTATTACTATAGATATAAAGGAAAATATCCTTCGAGCAGTTTACGGAATAGTATAGGCTATACTTAACTATATTTCTATCGATAAGACTACTAATAGTATATTCTGGATAGTTAGTAGTAGTATAGACTCTTTAAAGAGCGAACTTAATCGTAAATTCAAGGAGTTACTTAACCTATATTACGAGGGCCATCCTATTACATTCAATTACTACTTAATAGAGAATATATAAAAAGCTCAAGCCAATAGACGCTAGCGCAGCCTAGAGGAGACATTCGAGGAATTCCTAGGGATCGACTTAGGGAAAACCAAAAATGAAACTTCGCATGTTATACAGCCTCTCAAATTCCTTAAATTGCTTGAGCAGCGCACTAAGGTTAATATGGAACGCTACGGCAGTAAGCTTGCCGTTGACTATATGTTGGCATACTACAAGGTATGTAGTCCTAGATTCGGAGCACTGTCTTAGAGCCACACTACCTCCTTTCTGATGCGGTTTGGATCCTGACATATCATAGGTGGCAATCAAGAAGTTTATAGACGATATCAGTGTGCTGGCTGTTGAACATTGTCTTATCAGCAGGCTGCCCTCTGTGTTCAACCTAGAAACGGTATACGATCTCATAGACGACGAAATTATACGACTCGCGACAGAGAGCGAGGGGGCAGTTACTAAACGGGAGCGGTGCATAACGAAGCTCGCTGTCCTTGAGGCTGGCTTAGGCGAAATCAAACGACTTAATAAGCATCGTTCTACGAGCTCAGGTAAGGCCTGCTATTCTATTTACCAAGTCTCGGTCCTGTGAATTGCTGTTACCATACTTATAATGCCATCTAGTCACACATTTTATCAACGACGAAAAGTTGATATGTGGCGAGGATAAGGATGTTGTCTCTTCCAGCGAGCATCAATCCGAGGAGCTCTCCCCGCAAAGCGACGATACAGAACTACCGGAGGCTCTTGAAGAGGATCCGGAGGAAGCCAAATACCCCGCGGAAGAGATCGAATACACGCAATGCGACGTGCCCGGGTGGCGTTTTAATGGCGAGACGTTAGAGGGTTCAGAACAAAAGCAAGATGAAGAGCCTGACCTCGATGACCCATGGTCATTCTCTACTAAGCTGAAGAAAGGCAAGAAAACAAAGAAAAGCAAGGTCATTTCGGGTTGGAATTGAAGTTGAGACATTTACGTCTCAGGCAATAATGCACTTCAGGACAGATGTCAAAAAGTCCTTGTTGCACAGTGTCCACCCAGATTGCAAGAGACGAACGTGATTGTCCTGTGGCGCACCTCGGGGACTGCAGCTGCAGCCTGCTTGCTCTTTAGCAACATGAAGAGCGCTACGAGCTTTCATGACAACAATCAGCAGAAGCAACATTTCAGCGAGGCACATCTACCCCCATCAGCAATCCAGATGACAGTTCATCACCGCCCACGTGGATACTTAGCAAGGTCGAAATGGAAGTGTGGCGTTTACATCAACGCAATAGTTTCGATGTGTGTCGTCGCCTCTTCCTGTCCCGAAAGCCCCGCGCCAGACCTCGCCGGTGTCATTTTGTCGTAGTGCGGCTGGCACTTAACCGTGTTTGAACTGCCACCTCATTGGGCTGATTGTGCAGCTCGTGAAATAGTCTCTCCGTCCAGTCAAAGACGTTGTCGTACGTAAAGCCTCTGGCCGCGAACAGCCGACGGAAAAGCAGCCGAAGGTACGCATAATCAGGTCGCTCGTTGAACTCCAGCGATCGAGTGTACTCCATGTACATGGCGAACTCTCTAGGGAGTCCATCACCCAATGCTGCCAACGATATTGCGGCTTTCTGTTCTTTGATGAGATCGACCTCCTGCTTCTTCGTGGGAGCTTTCAGACCTTGCCAAGGCAGTGAGCCCTTGGAAAGATACAACAACACATAGCCTAACGATTCCAGGTCATCGCTCCGAGAATACTCTGTCCAATGTCAACGGTGAGTTGTTGCAGGGCAATATGCGCACACATACCGCGTCCGCTGTGGCAGTTGACACTGGCATATCGGCTCGTCCCGGCAAACGAGCGGCCTCCTAGAGCGCCTTCGTAATCGGCATTTGGGAGATCTCTAGCCAAGCCAAAGTCAATGGTATAAAGCACATTCCCTTGTCTCCCTGTTCCCATGAGAAGATTTTCCGGCTTAATGTCGCCGTGCAGGAGTTTCTTGTCGTGGATGTATCTGATTCGAGAGATGGCTTGGTCCGCTAGGAGGAGAACAGTCTTGAGCGAAAGCCGCCGGTCGCAGTAGTTGAGCAGGTCTTCGAGGGATGGGCCGAGAAGATCGTGAACAAGGCAGTAGTAATCGCCTCTTGTCCATACCACAAGACTCGGGGTATGCCAGTGCCTCCAGACAGGTCTCTGTAGGTTCGCGCTTCGGTTTCGAGGGTGCTAGGATTATCTTCTACATGCATCAGTTTGATCGCAACATGTTCATCCAGCTCTGTGTCGGTTCCTGGCGAGGTCAGCATTGATCTCACGGAAGGCTTGGCAACTTACCGGCGTAGACAAGGCCAAAGCCCCTTCGCCAATTCGGCGGTTGACCCGGTATCGGCCATGAATGATTATGTCCTGTTAGCAGCCTCAGCAAACAGATGAGTATCGTATTTGTTTTGGCAGAACAGCATTGACCTTCATCTTCAGTCGTCAGAGCATGCGAGCTGGAAGTGCCATCGAACACCGGTCGGCGATGCGGCTGCTGGACTGCACCAGGGGCTCGGCAAAAGGTCGGCCCAGGCTCCCTGCATCAGACTGTCAGCAGTCGTTCAAACAAGCCGCACCGCAGCGTTTTTCGTGTCGGCCGCGCACACGCGAAATTCCTCACGCACGGCCCATTCCCTCGACCGATAACTGCTACCAACGGCTACTCAGGCTGACCATGGTGCGACGTGTAACTGTCATCACCCCTTTGGACGGCTGGTTCAGCGGCTAATGGTTGGCTCAGGCGGCGCGAAGGCACATCAGGCGGTTGCACCCGTGCGTTCCTGTCCAATCATCCTGCAGTCAGCGCATAACAGCTGGGTCGCATCATAAGGAGCCGGCCACTCGCGACGACCTGGCAGGTCTGCTGTTGCCTCCTTGATGTGAACATCTGGTCGCGACGCTCATGGCGAGTTTGCGCAATCGGAAAAGGCGTGAACGAGACGCGCTCCTGGACGACAATCCGACAAAGAGACCCAAGCTGTCGACGAGAGGCAGTCGAGTGTCCAATTTTTCACCGTCGTTTTGGGACGACCTGTCGAAGGTTTGGCTCTCGCCACGTGCACTACGAGAACTCGACCGCCGAAACGACGCACAGTATCCGCCAGATCGCACGACTTCTGCTGGGTCGGTAACGGCAGATCTCCGTCGATTTGCGCGGGGCGGAGGACCAGATCTTGGTCATCTTCGAGGAGTGCGGTTGAATCTGTTCCCGTCCTATGGACGTCAGCTAATCATGACCAGTATCCGGAGCCGAAAGTATCAACAATGGCGTCGAACTCTGTGTCTGCTTCTTCGCAGAGCGGGCGTACACGGTCTACGACGGTCACGACCGCTTCATCCCGAACCAGAAGGTCTTCGGCGTACGATAACGACTTCGAGCAACATTTGCTTGATAACGGCGTATTCCCTGAGGGATATGAACACCCGGATGGTCGATCAACACCAGAACCCACCAACTTGGATTCCATCCACCAGGACCTCCTACTCGCCAGGGCTTCGCTTTCGCCATCCCGCGTCTCCGAGTCGACTTTTCGGGATTTCAAGCGTAAGAACAAAACGAAGTCTGAGGGCACGGTTATGCGTAGCTTGGTCCCTATCATTGCAGGCACCGCCGATATTCCGAACGAAGGTCACCTTCCCTTTACCAACCTCGAATCTTTGACGAAAGAAGCGACAGTTAAGGCTGTGCCGGATTTCTTTGATGGGGCTCACCCAGAGACCATCAACAGAGAAGTTAGCAAAGCCCTAAACCAGTTGATCATACCTACCAAGCATTCAGGTGTGCCGGCAGCGCCGAACTTCTTTTTGGAAGCGAAAGCCCGCAAAGGAGGTGCCGATGTGGCTGAGAGACAGGCATGTTTAGATGGCGCGTATGGTGCTCGCGCCTTACATGCCCTGCGAAGCTATGCGGAAGCCGAGTCGGCATACGATGGCATTGCACGTGCCTATAGTTCAACTTTCTATGATGGTACACTGAAGCTCTTCGCCCATCATACAACACCGCCTAGCACAGCCACAGGCAGGCCAGAGTATCATATGACCCAGCTGAGGTCATTTGGTATGACGGACTCACGCGCAACATTCATCGCCGGGGCTACTGCTTTCAGAAATGCCAGAGACTTAGCAAAACTGGACCGAGACAATTCCATTCGCGCTGCCAATGTTAGGGTGGAGGAGCGCAAGACAACTACCGAGGAAGATCTTAGCGAGTCTCGCACCGAAGACGTAATTCCGACCAGTCCTGTTGATCAAAAGGATGCTCACAATGCACTTCAGCAACAACTTGCCGCTGGCCAACGAGGGCACGAACCAGACAAGGGCAAGGGGCAATGTGAACTTTCACATTCGGACTCAGATCGTGACTCTCAGAGTCCAAGTCAGGAGCTTGCGGCACCGGATCATGATGACCCGTCCGCCAGTTTCGTCTCGAGCTTTACTTCGACTTTTAGCGGTAGCACAATATGTTCGAAGCGTCATAGACCATCTCTCAGCGTTGATTCCTCACCACGAGAACGCCGCCCATCGAAGACTCGATCGCGATTTGACGCATATCCATAGCCCCAGAGGCAGAATTTTGCAATATCCATGCGAGGCAGAGCAATCAGAATGAATTGTCGGCATATACTGACAATTTACGCCGGCAGATGACATACACTCGATCCTCAGTTGCGAACGGGTGCCTCCGTAATATGGTGGCGTCAAGTGTACAGCATCCATACTTTAGAAACGACACTGCGAGAAGGCCGCGAGAATATGGGTCTAGCCATGTTCGCGCCTATAACAACGCAGTTGCCGCAGCAAAGGATGAGTTCTGTCTCCTGTGTGAGCTTGCCCAATGCTGCCCGTGGGAAGAACCTACAACTGTGGTTCAAGTCATTGCGCTCGGTGTGCTTGTGGAACTGACGCCAGTGGTGGCCGAGTTACTCATTGACGGAGCTATTTGACGAGTATTTAATATTCTTCGAGGAGTTATGTAACCGTAGGTATAGGATTTGCTATCGGCAGTGAGGATGAGGATAATAAGTAAAGAAAGTGGGAATACTTGCTGGTCGGAGGTTGTGGCAAACCAACCTGAAACGTGGGTCTGATTGGCTAAAAGAAATCCGTTGCGTCACCCAGGTTGTGTTGGCACAACCGAGTTCCATACCGTGCTCATCTGGAGGTGCCAGGCTCTTAAAAGGTGCGGGGCGGCCCGCAATGCCGAAGCGTTTTGGCTCTACCGCGACCTGATAATATGGACGAAACAATGGGGGGCAAATCTGGCGACTCGCCGGGATAAATTGCGAAGAGATTGCCCATAGCATCCATTGACGTTGTGCAACCGAGGGACACTGTCTCTTGGACGAACCATTCGCGTACGGCCTTGTCGTCCTTGGAAACCGCCAGACGACTCATGCCTTCGGAGCCTTGAAGTGAGCCCCATTGGGACGTGAAATGAACACCCCCCCATAAGCGCTGATGATCGATCCTGGACCAGCGGAATAACGCGACGGAAGGCCTGCGACATTACAATCGCGATTCCCAGATTTGAGGCTGCTGTGCTCGTAGGCCTTCGCTGGGGCTTGAGATGCGATCTTGCCCCCCTTCTGCTCGAATGGCAAGCTTCGCACTGAATGAGGGACTTGGAGAGCGGGAGAGTCCTTGATGTTCATTGCTGTGAGCAAGCACTTATATTCTGGGAAACATCCCAACAGTGAGCTCATTTCAGAGGTGCACTCGTGTGGCACGAGCTCTTAAGTGTGAAGCAGTACAAGGTGTCGCCAGACGTATCATGCATCTGAGACTCTACAACGGTCCGGCTTCGGTTTACCACCGTAGGTAGACCGAAAGGGAAGCTTCCCAATATTAAAAGGCGACAAGCACAAGCGAATGTGTGCAACAAGGAACGGCGCCACTTAGTAAGAACTGTTCATGCCATATAGACCGATATTTGTATATGAGGCACATCCTCCACACATTTGAGTTTAGCACAACCTCCCGGACAAGAGGTACTATCAGACCTCAAGCCCCCGTTAGGATAGCCTCATTCACGGCTGCACCTTCCTTTACTGCTATGGAGGCGCGATGTAGTTTTCAAATATCTTTGTATCGTCGACCTGTTTTCTAAACTTCATCCTGAGCCGACATGCAAGTAGAGAGGTGGGCGTGAGTATTGCAGGTGTGTGTAAAACTGCAGCTTAAGCACGAAATCTAGACTAGTGCTTAGGAAGAATCAGGAATCTCAAAGCTCACCATGCACGGATTGAGGCGTACAGAAGCATGAGTCTAGACCAATCTGTTCCAATTCTTGCAAGGGTCAATATGGGATTTTTGTGCTGGACGACTGCGCGATATTGGCTTCGTGGAAGGATTGAGCGGGTATACAATGCCGCCCTCCGCAGATAAACCTGACATGAGGTCAGCGTCGTACTCGGGCAGGATCTTTCATCGAAGGATCGAGTAGAAAGGGTTGCGGACAAGGACAGTCAGCAATCCCATGTGCAGGAGCGACGCTAAGTAAACATTACCACGGAGGAATTGGTCCTGGCATCAATCATTGCCAAATCAGCGAGCCTGACCGGGCACAGCCTTGCATAGTCGCTGATTCGAGGTGGTTGCACGCTCTCGGAATGCACCAATAAGATGTTGCGCATGTATATGAGGGCTAGAGTGAAACTACTCGTGCTGTGGCATAGGACAGCACCGGGCCATACTTCCTTGTAGCACTCATATTTCTCACGATTAGATACTTCCAGACTTTCATTTCATTTCATTTCTCTACTGCACAAGGGTGTCCAGCTACTATGACTCTCGAATCAAATCCTGCGGACCCTATCAGTGGTCAGGATGGACCCAATGGCCACCTGAATGGAGCGCGGCGGGATTACACGAATGAAAACCTCACGAGCACAAATGAAACCCCTGGGGGCACAAATGGCATACTCAACGGGCACGGCGACGTGGAGAAGACTTGTCTACCAAGTGTAAATGAAGCACCGCCCAACTATGAGCCCATTGCCATCATCGGCTGTGCCATGCGATTGCCGGGTGGTGTCGAGACTGCACAATCTTTGTGGGATCTTCTTGACGGCCGGGGCGAGGCGAGATGTCGAGTCCCAGAGGACAGATACAACGTTGAGGCCTTCTATGGCCCAGGTCGTACTGGACATGTTCATAGCGAGTACGGACATTTCCTTCAGCACGTAAACCTTGCCGAGGTCGATACATCCTTCTGGTCCATGACACGCCAGGAGATTGAGGAAATGGACCCGCAACAGCGCCTGGCCCTCGAGGTCGTATATGAATGTTTCCAGAACTCAGGGACGACGAAATGGAAAGGCAAGAATATTGGTACCTATTTTGGCATATTCGGTGAGGTATGTTGCACAGAACATTTTCTATACTCTGTGCGGCACGGCTTGCACGCCGCTTTTACTGACTCTGCCCGACGTTTAGGACTGGGCAGATATGCTCGCCAAAGAAACGCAGCAGGCGGGAGTGTACAGGCTTCCCGGTTGGTCTCACAGTGACACAAGAATCAGTCCACAATGTTAACGTTGTATAGGCGCCGGCGATTTCTTGGTGGCTAATCGTGTTTCCTATGAATTCGGTTTACAAGGACCATCGTGAGTGAATCCTCCTACGGTCCTGTAACACAAGTACCATGTGAGTGGCTAACCAGGAGCGCCAGCGTGGTAATTCGAACCGCTTGTTCGTCTTCCTTGACCGGACTTCACGAGGCTTGTCTGGGAGTCCAACGTGGAGAGTGCGAGTCGGCCATTGTGGGTGGAACGAACCTGATCTTGAACCCTAACATGACAATCGGAATGTCGGAGCAAGGCGTGCTATCCACAGACGGGCGATGCAAGACATTCGATGCGTCGGCTAACGGCTACGCTCGCGCCGAAGGCGTGGTCGCTATTCATATCAAGAAGCTGGCCGACGCCATACGGGACAAGGATCCTATCCGAGCAGTCATTCGCTCTACATGCATCAACTCGGATGGTAGAACGTCAGGAATGACTCAGCCCAGCTCGACAGCCCATCATCAGCTTATTCTTCGCAGCCACGCTTTGGCTGGCGTCGACATCGCACGGACGGCCATGATTGAGTGCCATGGCACCGGCACGGCCATAGGTGATCCGTTGGAAACCGCGGCGGTGGCTCGCGCATTTGGTCAGCACGGCGTCTTCATCGGATCTTTGAAGCCTAATATCGGTCACTCAGAGGGAGCGAGTGGTATTAGCAGTACCATCAAGGCCATGCTGGCACTCGAACGGGGACTCATCCCCCCCAACATCAATTTCCATGAGGGCAACCCAAAGAGTCCGTATCTAACACCATTACTTCATGAGATTGAGTGGAAGCTAATCTTTCCTCATTCACACAGTTCCTTTCAAGGAAAGTCGCCTGACAGTCCCTCTCGAAACGACCCCTTGGCCTGCCGGCAAGGCGCAACGTATAGGAGTTAACAGGTAAGGCCACCTTTCCCACTTTGCTGGTCAAGACAATGTGATCAGGCTGAGACTCTGACACATGCTCTTCTACACGCAGTTTCGGTATTGGCGGCGCTAATGCACATGTTTTGCTGGAATCCGCCGCCGAGAATGGTGTTGCGACCCCTTCGGAATCTACACGCATCACCAACTCCCACTACCTCCTGACCTTTTCAGCAAGCCACCAAGACTCGTTGCGACGTACCGTCCAGCAGCACGAGAAGTACTTGAGAAAACATCCGGACCGGCTGGCTGATCTTAGCTACACGCTAAATCTGCGGAGGGAGCCGCTACAGCACCGTGCTTTCGGCGTGGTCGACGCCAACGCGATCGGGCAAGATCAGGCCCTCCAAGTTTCGGCATTTGGACGCGCCAGCGGCGTACCGGCCATGGCATTCGTCTTCACTGGCCAGGGCGCGCAGTGGCCTCAGATGGCTGCTGACCTGCTCAGGACCAATGCCATTTTCCGAGATAGCATCGCCCAGATGGATGATGCTCTCCGCTCGTGTGCGCACCCCCCCGGCGTGGACGCTGCATGAGGAGCTGCAGAAGGGGGCTAAGGAGAGCCGGCTGATGAACGCAGAATGGTCCCAACCATGCTGCACGGCCGTCCAGATTGCATTGGTTGACGTGCTTTCATCATGGGGTGTCAAGCCGCAGAGCGTCGTGGGTCACTCGAGCGGTGAAATAGCGGCCGCATATGCCAGCGGCGCGCTTTCGAGGGACTTGGCTGTCCAGATTGCATATTACCGCGGATTGGTGACAAAGGAAGTGAAGACGCGCGGAGCCATGGCTGCGGTTGGCCGGGGGCGCGGCTCGGTAGAGCCGTTGCTGAACGAAGGCGTGGTCATAGCCTGCGAGAACAGCCCGAGCTCTGTCACCATTAGCGGCGATGCCGATGCCGTTGACGAGGTGGTCGGAGCCGTCCGCAAGCGCTTTCCCGATGCCTCAGTGCGGGCGCTGCGCGTCGATTGTGCATACCATTCGCATCATATGCGCGCGGTTGAAGCGCAATACCTTGCACTGATGCCGGCGGTCCCTGCGGAGGAGCCCCGTATCCCCTTCTTTTCTGCCGTTGCCGGGAAGCGGTTCCACGGCAAGACGGACGGGCCCTACTGGGCGACGAACCTGGTCGAGCCCGTGCTCTTCTCGCCCGCCGTCGCGGCGATGTCGAAAAGCATGCCGACATCAACGGTGCTGCTCGAGATTGGGCCGCACTCCGCATTGGCTGGTCCACTCCGGCAGATCCTGCAAGCTGCGGGACCGAACAAGGCCGAGTACGCCAACACGCTGACCCGAGGGCAGCCAGGGTCCCAGTCCCTGTTGACAGCGGCTGGCCGGCTCTTCCAGCTTGGGGTGGAGCTGGACTTGGATCGCATAGTCGCGCGGGGGCGAACGCTCGTCGACCTGCCGCTGTATCCATGGCGCCGCGAAGGTCCTTTCTGGAGTGAGAGTCGCCTGTCCAAGCATTGGCGTTTCCGCCGATTTCCCAAGCACGACCTCCTAGGTGAGCGCGTGGCCGCGGCGTCTGATTTTGGACCTACCTGGCGGAATCTGCTGCGACTCAATGAGGTGCCGTGGTTGCGCGATCACAAAGTCGTCGGAGATGTCGTCTTTCCAGCCGCCGGGTACATTGCCATGGCAGGTGAAGCGGTGCGCCAGCTGGTTGATGTCGACGACTTCAGCTTTAGCCTTCGCGAGGTCAACATCAGCAGCGCACTCGTGCTCCCGGAGGGGGCGGCCAGCGAGATCATCACCCACCTCCGCCCTGCCCGGCTGACCAGCTCGCTCGACTCGGTATGGCACGACTTTGACATGTCGGCCCTGCATGGCGACCGCTGGGTCCGGCACGCCGTGGGCCAGGTCCGGAGTGGGGCCGAGTACGCGACCCCGGCGCCGACCATCACGGCCCAGCGGCGGAGCGTCGACGCTCAATTCTGGTACAAAGTGATGCAGCGACTCGGCATCGAGTATGGACCGCATTTCCAAGGCTTGCGCAACGTCAGTGCCGACGTTTTGCAGCGCAAGGCCGTGGCCACGGTTTCGAACCCCGAAACGGCGCCGCACACGTCCACCTATCCTATGCACCCTGCTGCCATCGATTTGGCACTTCAGATGTATAGCATAGCTTCGTCAAAGGGACAGGCGCGCTGCTTTACCCAGCTGGTTGTGCCGTCATACATAGGCTCGTTGTATATTTGCCCAGCGCTGGCGGATGACATCCGCTTAGAAGTTGCCGCTCATGTGACACCGCGAGGCGCGGTCGTCGGCGATACTATCGGTGCGAGCGGTGGCCGTCTTTGTCTCGATATACAAAACCTACGTATGGCACCGCTAGATGATTCTTCTGACGCACGCGGGGAGGATCCGCATGCGGCGACCGAGATGGTGTGGAAGCCGGACGTCCGACTCCTTGACAACGCTCTGCTCCTGCAGACCGTCCCAGACGTTCCGCGCCCCAACGAGCTACTGGCCGTAGAACGCATGACTCTTGCCTGCGCCATCGAGGCTTTTCTGATGCCTGCCATCAGCAAGAGCCTCGCCTCTCCGCCTCTTCCTTTTCTCCTGAAGTATGGCGCCTGGCTTCGTGACGCCCACGAGCAGGCCGTCGAAGGGACGTATCCCAACGTGCCTGACTGCAAGGACATCGCAGCCATGTCATCTCATGCCCGTCGCGCTTTGATCGAGAATATCTTCGAGCAAGTTTCCGAAACGAAAGCCCAGCCACTCGTGTTAGCCGTACATCGCATCTTCCATGCGATTGAAACGCTGTTTGAGGGGCACGAGAACAAAGACGTTTTCTCAGACGATTTCCAAGCGCGTTTCTGCGAGGACCTCCAGATCATCGACGCCACTGACTTCTACAGGCTAGCATCGCATTACAAACCCAATCTCCGCATACTCGAGTTTCACGTTGGTACGGGGGCTACGACCCAGTCCGTCTTGAACACCCTGACATCGCTTCCGCCACACCGCGGCCGCCAATACGGCTCTTACACCCTGACCAGTCGCTCGTCTGACTCGCTCGCCCACGCCAAGGAGCGGTTTGCCGCCCAAGAAGCTTTGGACTACAAGGTCCTCGACATTTCTCACGATCCGCTCGAGCAAGGTTTCGAGGCGGAGGCCTACGACCTCATCATTGCAGTCAATGTACGCTTCTCTGGAGTGCTCTTCTTTTTCCTATCAACTCTTGAAAAGACTGTGGGTTGAGATACTTAATGGCACACATACTGACCGCATCTCAGGCATTGCACGGCACTCCGAACCTCGGCACTACGCTCAGCCACATTCGCGAGCTGTTGGCGCCTACCGGTCACCTCTTCCTCCAGGAACTTGCCCCGACATCCAAATGGGTAAACTTCGTCCTGGGCGCCTTTTCGAGCTGGTGGTCGGGTGAGGAGGCCGGCCGCAACGGCCAGATCAGCGAACCACTTCTGTCGGCGGAGCAGTGGCAGACGCATCTTCATGCGGCTGGGTTTGGTAACATCGCTGCTATGCATCACGACCAGCACTTCAACACCTCCATGATAGTCCGTCCGACTAGCTCAAAATCCACACGTAGAGTCACGCTGCTCTGGCCGGGCGACACCCATCAGCCTCGTGTCCAAGAGGTTGCTGCTAGGCTGAGAAAGGACGGCTACACTATTGACACGCGGAGCTGGGGTCAGGATATTATACCCGGCCAGGATGTACTCGTCCTCATGGACCTTGATGATCCTTTCATGCAAGATCTGCAAGCCACAGAATATTCGCAGCTCCAGGCCTTTACCTACGGACTTAACGGCTCGGGTGTCTTATGGGTCACTGGTGCTGCACAGATCAACTGTGTGAATCCAGCGTATGGTATGATTGTGGGGCTCGCCCGCACCCTGCGGACGGAACAGTCGGTTGACTTTGCCACGCTCGAGCTCGAGAGCTTCGATGCGGCTGGCTGGGACGCCCTCGCGGCCGTTTTACCTGAGTTCCAGGGCCGCTTGGCCCCGGACGGAGACACAAACCCCACCATGGAATGGGTGTTTGCCGATGGGTTCACTCAGATCAGCCGCTTCCATTGGACGTCAATCAACGAGGAGCTGGCCGTGCCAGAGGCGAGCGCGTTTGTGCGGCAGCTAGATATCGAGAAACGAGGTTTCTTAAATACGTTGCACTGGAAGGAGCACACGCCCACGAAGCCAGAAGGACATCGCTTGCGCATCAGGACCCATACGTCCGGCCTGAATTTCAAGGACGTCTTGATTGCCATGGGCATCGTGGATGGTATCGTGAACGAAGGGGATGGTCTTGGTCTTGAGGCGGCGGGCATTGTGGAAGAGGTTGGACTGGCTGTCAAGGACCTAGCCCCTGGCGACAGGTGCGTGGCCTTCGCCAGCGGCGCCTTGTCCACGCACCTCACAACCGAAGAGTATTTGTGCGTAAAGATTCCTGACAATTTGTCGTTTGCAGAGGCTGCCACCATGCCGACGGTCTACTGTACCGCCATCTACTCTCTTGTCGACAAGGCCGGTGTAGAGCCCGGTCAATCAGTCTTGATCCACAGTGCCGCTGGTGGTGTTGGTATTGCTGCCATTCAGGTTAGGTGAGTCCGTGGCGATTACCCTAAGATTTTGAAAGACACTCTACTGACTTCTACCGCCCCTCCCTTTTCCAGTCAATGGCTCGGCGCCGAAATCTTCTGCACTGTGGGTAGTAAAGACAAGGCTGAATTCTTAACCACGACGTTTGGCATTCCCCCTAACAGGATATTCCATTCTCGCGACCTCACATTCCGGCGAGACATCTTGGAGGCGACAAAGGGTCGGGGTGTGGACGTTGTGTTGAACTCACTCTCGGGTGAGCTGCTACATGCCAGTTGGGACTGCGTTGCCGAGTATGGCACCATGATTGAGATTGGCAAGCGCGATCTCATTGGCAAAGGAGCTCTCGCTTTGCACCCGTTTGAACAGAATCGCTCGTATATTGGTATTGACCTTAGTCGAATCTGTGCTCAACGACCGCGTCTCATAGCCCGGTGAGCAGCCTCGTCAAAGACAAAAGCAGGTTTACGACATACTGACCCCTCTTAGGCTGCTGAGACAGATTATTGCCCTCTACGAGAGCGGAGACATCAAACCCATTGCGCCTATGACCTGTTTCGAAGCGGCCAGGATTGAGGACTCAATGCGTTTCATGCAGAAGGGTGCTCACGTGGGCAAAGTCGTTGTGAATATGCCAGAGAATTTGAGCGACTTGACTTCCCGGGCACCAAAGCAGCAGCCTCTCTTTTCGGCCAATGCGTCGTATCTCCTCGCCGGCGGTCTCGGTGGTCTTGGCCAGGCTGTTGCTATCTGGATGGCCGAAGCGGGAGCGACCGAGAGTAAGTCGCCACCGGGGACTGTTCAAACTTACTCGCCTCCGCCGGATGTTGAAGATTTGAAGCTGACTCGTGGGGGAAAACAGTCATATTCCTGTCCCGCTCAGCTCATGACCATGAGCGATACGCTGCGTTTGTCCAAGAACTTCGTTCATTGGGCTGCAATGGCATATTGGTCGGTGGGGATGTCACCGCGCTTTCCGATGTTGAACGGGCCATTGAAAGCGCCACCAAGCCAATGCGTGGCTTGATGCAGGCAACGATGCTCCTAAGGGTAAGTCTCGTAATGCCAGTACAAGTGGAGAACAGTGTCAGTCATACTGAGCATTTTCATTCTAGGACGCGGGCTTTTTAGACATGACGTTCCAGGATTGGCGAGCGGCACTGCATCCCAAGGTCCAAGGGACTTGGAATTTGCACTCCGCAACGCTCAAACACGACCTCGACTTCTTCCTGCTCTTTAGCAGCTGGAGTGGAATCGTCGGCTACACGGGACAGGCCAACTATGCCGCCGCGAATGCTTTCCTCGACGCCTTCGCGCAGTATCGTCGCGCTCAGGGTCTGACGGCTGCCGTTGTTGACCTGAGCGCAGTCGAGGACATTGGCTATGTCAGTCGCACTTCGCACGTAATGGACCATTTCCGAGCAACTTCAACATATGCCCTGCAGGAAGAGGATGTTCTGGATTCTTTGCATGCTATGATTAACCGTTCCAAACTCTCGTTGCTCCAGTCGCCTAGCCCGAATTTGACCGAGCCAGGCAAGTATCAGTTCATCAGCAAGGCACAGATGTCCATCGGTCTTAGGTCGACTCTACCAATCTCTTCACCCAACAACCGCGTCGTTTGGAAGAGGGACCCCCGCATGGCGCTTTACAAGAATATGGACTCTCAGGACGGAACGGTGGCGACGGGAGGCAACGAAGCCCTCAAGCAATTCCTAACCGAAGCCTCACAAGACCGGTCGTGCTTGGACGGCGATGAGGCGCCGCGCTTGCTCGCAACTGAATTCGGAAAGGCGCTCTTCGGCTTCCTGATGCGCGATGTCGAGATGTTAGATCTCGCCGATTCCCTTGAGGTCTTGGGTGTGGACTCTCTGGTTTCGATTGAACTGCGAAACTGGTTCCGTCAGCGTCTGGGTCTGGAACTGACCTCCCTGGAGATTCTTGGCTCGCAGAGTCTCCTCGCCTTGGGCCAACTTGCAACAGACAGGCTCAGGACCAAATTCACTGCTGTCGACGACTCGGCCGGCGAAAAGCAAGAGGACACTTCAAGATACCTAGTGGCCAAAGCCCCCTGAGCGTGAGGGTGCTAGCTCCATATGAAACCGTGGCTTATGTCTTGTGTCTGTGTCAGGACAACTTCGGTTGGAGAGGAAACGACCATATTTGCTGGTGCTGCCGATATATTCCACAGCTCAGTTGAGGCGGATTGTTGAAGCTGAATTAATGCTTGCTCTATGGGAATGGCCTTCCTTGCATGGCTTGCTTGGTCCCTCTTCGTAACCGAAGCTTTGCTGCGCATGGAGAAGTCACCCGTTGGGAGGCCTAGCCTCCATCACAGGCCTAGTTTGAAGTCACGTATTGAATGTATTCGCTCGCTTGTGGCAAGAGCTTCTCCTTGGTAGAGAGAGCCAGGGCGTATGAAAGTTCCTAGGATTCGCTTGCTTGGACTTTACTGTCGAGTGCAATGAAAGTTGGGTACGCAGACTGATATGGGTGCAAATCAACACTGTCCTTGTGTATGATAACCAGGTCTCTTGTAAGAGGTCTTTTTCCACTACGTCCTGTCGCTGAGCCATAAAACTATCACGTCGGCTATTGGGGCTGAGTCTGGCCTGGGAGCAGAGATTAAGTCTCCCGTAATATGCATGACTTGTGGCCTTGTGGATACCGGGACGTAGTTGAGTAATGCTTTGATTTCTATCTCTATGCCTGCCCTTCAATCAGCTGTGAGAAGCTGTTCATAAAAGCCCTGAATCTGTGTTACGGGATCGCGAATGTGGATCTCGAGGATCCAGTGCCTCTTCTTTCCATCTTTCCCAACACAATTCATCGGCTTGTCGCTCCCCTCGGCGATGTAGAGTGTAATCTTGTCACGAGGGATTCGCTCATGCGGGAACGATCCGACGATGTGGCCAGCAATGGGAGCTCCGAATTGCCATCCCTTCTTCTGAACCTCTTCGCAAGCAATGCTATAAAGCTCCTCTCCCGTCATGTCGGGATTCTGGTCGAAACGGGCTTTCACAGTCTTCCAGAGGGGCTCCAGCGCGTCACGCAGCTTCAATTTGTTGGGATCGTTCCCAAGTACAAAGGTCCGTCCGAAGTCGGCTTCCCAGGCTTCAAAGACAGGCCCAAGATCGACGATGAGGATGTCGTCAGGCTGGATGACTCTGTCGGGCGGGTTCTCTTCGAAAGGACGCAACGTATTAGGTCCGCTTCTGATTACGCGCTTGTGCCAATGTGTGCGGACTCCGTGACGTTTCTCGCCTAGCTCGTGAATCTGATCGCTCAAGGTCTTCTCGCTGATCCCAGGGCGAATGAGCTCCCTTTCAATCTCCTCAAAGAGCCGCACAGCCTTGTTCTGTGCATCCAAGAGGTAAGCCGCGCGCGCCTGCTCTTCTGACGATACTGCGCTGGCTTCCATGACCGTGTCAACGAAATCTGATGGATGAAATGTCGATTTGCCGCCGTCCGTAACGAGATGATTGCGTTAAGAGTAGAGAGAGTACGACCTGCGGAGTACAGGTTGGAGAGAGGACTTGAGAGTTAAGACAGGCTACGTGCGAGTGAATGGACGTTCTCCATAGGCCCCAGAGGTGGATACGGTGGGGACTACGGTCATACAGAAGCGCGCCCTTTGGTGAACAAGTCCGATCTTGGCTTATCACGCTCCACGAGTATTTGCATCGTTACTAGAGCGGCGTTGCAATCATTCAAGAGGATGCAGGAACCATGCTTCAAGCACCGCTTGCTGCACCATTTCACCTCGTTCGTCCCTACTCTGGGACGGCGGGGTCTTACATTCCGTCTACCTTCGGCCCGCTGACCGGCGACCGCTGAAAAGCAGGTTGGTCTGATGTTGAGACGGTGTGCATCGTTGGTTCTCGGCGTGCGAGAAAGCTGAACATGCGGCCTACCAGGGCTTGCGGCCGAGCCTCCCGTGGGGCTCAGCTTTCAGGTTCGCCAGCAATACCTGGGCGCTCGCAAAGCCGGCTGGACTCAAGAGGCTGTGTGCTGAGGCAGCCATGTTCCAGTGCGTAAAGCAGGTCTTTACTGAAATACAAGAGAATACGTTTCTACTTGCCTGCGGACTGGTGATCTATGCAAGACAGTCAGTGCCGGCTTCATAAGTCATGGCTTTCCATCCACCATCGCGGCGAAAGAAGGTGGGGGCTCCTCAACTGGGCCGCGATCTCGGCAACCGGGCCGGATATGCAACCTCAGACTACATTTCAACGCTGCCCAAATACGACGATGACGCATCGTCAATTGAGACTGTCAGAAATCGCATCACGGCCATCTGGGAGTTGATCCGGATTGCCTTCAAGGATGCAGATGGCTGGGAAGAACGGAGGGCCGTAGAAAGGAGACAGTAGTTCTGTAAAGTTCTGGACGTCTAGTTCCCCCTCACTCGCTACTCAGATAATATCACCACTCTTACTGGCCATGCCGCATGGCCGATGTCAACCTTAGTCCGGTTGCATGTTCGGAAAGATCAACGCCAGAGCTCACGGCAGCCCGCTGCCTAGGTGGCCCAGCTGCAACTTGAGACAGCTTCTTATACGCCTCCTCTTCCGTCATTTTTGACGCGTTCGCATCCGCCTTCTTTTCACCATTGGGACGCTCATTCGTCACCTGAGCGCTCTCTGCCTTCTTCTCGTCATCCCACCGTAGCCCCGCGCGCCTGGTCCTCTCCTTCTGGATGTTCTCGCTCAAGTCTTCCGGATTGTTGACATGCATTGTGTACATGGGGTTTCCATTCTCGCCCGCAGCAGGCATCAGTTTGCCTGGACTATACAGCGGAATGGCACGGCATGCGGCCACTAGAGCGCAATGGACCATGTTGCTGCGCTGCGCCCGCAGCTTATCATCGGACCAATTGTTGCGATGCGTGAACGCCAGCCGCAGCTCCATCTTGTTGAGCTCGTGCAGAGACCTGACGTTGAGTCCCAGGCTGCCTGGTACATAGTCGCGACCATTATCACGCAGAAAGCCGTCGAGTATCGCGCGCAACTTGGCAAGGTCTTTGAAGGTCGTGCGGAAGTCGACAAAGATGGACAAGTCTTGTCGATTGATGCCTGAGCGCGAGAAGTTTTCAATGCTCTTGTGGAAGAGCTGGTCATTGGAGATTTGCAGATCCGAACCATTGTCCAGGCGCCGGAAGACGGTGTACAGTAGGGATTGACGCTTGACGACGCAAGCTGTCGCAGCATTCGAGCCTTGAGCAGAGATTTTGACGACATCGCCCGCATCAAAGGGGTGGTCAAAGAAGACAAAGATGATGCCAGTCAGAAGATGGTTGAAGGTTCGGCCGACGGCAAAAGAAAGGCCAATGGCAAGGGAAGAGAGAACCGTCTGAATTTGCTTGATGGCCGGGACGTATTGAACCACTGGCAATGGTGAGCGAAGGTCTTGGAATTACGCAGGACAGTGACTTACCAATGAAGAAAACCATGACCGCGGCAATGATTATTAGGCAAAGCCAATCGAAACAATTGATGCAATGGTCCATGTCGGCGATGTTCCTGTAAACGTTGTGCCGCATCTTGCCGGCTTCGGTCACGATTGCCACAAAGTCCTCCAGGTGGATATCGTTGCTATCGTTTTCATCGATTGTCTTGAATATGGCCTTTGCCTCTGCCGCACGATTGACGCCTAGAATCTCGATGATGTCGTTCTCCGTCAAGCCATGACTCCCACTTGCAACGAGTGATGTCCAAATGCGCCTCGAAAGTGCTGTAGCCGATGTGGGATTTGCCCAAGCTCTGTCGATGACCGAGTATGACGACCCCGGCCGCAGCCAGTGCGCCTCTGGGGCGTCCGAGATGAAGTTGCCAAAGAGCGACATGATCTTGTATCCGTCGATGCCCAGCCGTGCGAGGTAGCTGGATACGCGCAGACGCATGGTAGCCTGCACGTCACCTTTGGCGTTGCGAATAATCGTATCTTCCTCGGCAAAGGGGCTGGTGTACTCCGGATAGAGATAAAGAGAGGCTTCGTATAGAACTATGAGCGCGTTGTGAACGTCCTTGGTCCGAGTCAAGGCCACGTTCGAGCGTCGGTAGTGATAGTGAACTGCAAGATAGGAAATAAGAATCTTCTCGACGAAGTAGAATGCAACCCAAAGCGTGAGCTGCTGCAGAATGTCGTCGATGATGTCGTCCCATCCCATGTATGGTGAGTTTGGGTCCTTGTCGATGTTGACCGCCAGCAGGTCATTGTTATTGACAAGCTGTAGATGATGAGTAGCCATTCACATAAAAGCGGCTTTGCGTACATACCACTGAGAAAAGGACAAAGGTGACAATAGTTGTGGCGAAAAAGCAAATAGGGCGACGCATGAATTTGAAGATGCGCCAATAACGCTGATGAGAAGAGTTCACATATCTGCAGCAATGAGTAAGGTCGACGGCCTTGCAGGCTGAATGGAACACAAGCGTACCTGGCAACGAGGCGGAAGAGGTACGGCAGAACCAAGCCAAACACATCAAAGAAGACGGCAAAACCCCATGTGATGTCCACCCACAGGCATATGTAGAAGACCAGGTTGTAATATTGTGTCTCCTTGATAGCCTCGATCGTCTTATCCTCGTCGGCCACGGCATGCTTGGCGAAGATGAGGATGGGAATAAGCAACGCCACGAAAATCGTCACAAACACAATCGCGTATCGCAACGCCCACCACAGGAGCTGTGTGCGATGATGCGCGACCGTCTTTGGCGGGAGCGGCAGCGTTGGTTGGCCAAAGAATGAAGGCTCATACTTGAGTTCCTGTGTCGTCGACCTGGGCCGACCTACCCCGGGCTTGAACCTGTCAGCCTCTGGTTGTTGGTCCATCTGTGGGTGTGCAAAGGCTTGATAATGATTGACATTCTCGGTTGGGTTCGCGAGGGGTGGTTGAGGGAGGAGCGGAATGTCTTGACTGCCAGCAACCGGCTTTCGACCGCTCGCCGGCGAGCTGTTTGGGGGTTGGTACTCCATATTGCAAGACGACGATGGGAAACGGGAGCACTCGATGCGCCTGGAGAAGAGACGGCCGAGCGTTGAGACTATCACTTATATGGGAGCAGTGGCGTTGATCAACTCTTGCCCGTTGAGCTAAAGGCGGCAATCATTCCCACTCCGCTCGCAACGCTCGTGTCATCTGTTGCAAGGGTGTGTTCATCAGAGGGAAACTACGGAGTAGTGCTGACGAGCGTTGCCGCTTATCCTTGCAGGTTCCACACTCGAGTGTCAGCGCCCCAGCCAGTGGGACTTGATAAAAAGACCCTGCGGGATCGAAACCTCCAGGTATGGCATCACGATTATCCTGGTCATGGTAAGGCTCTGCGGGGCGATCAAGATTGAGAAAGCAGGCAGAAGTCTCCGGCCAAGGGGTTCATGCTGCCCAGCTTCCAACAGCTCAAGCCGAGCAAATTATCCGGACATCGTGTGTCTTGAAACATTGTTTTGCCGTGAATCGAGTCAGAGTTCTCAAAGTATCACGCCGAGCAGCTCTATTCGATTTTGAGTTCGCATGCTTACGCTCAGGTGTGTTTGAGTGATGAACAAAGGTGAAAGGCCAGATCCTGGATTCAAGTGGGGGGGGGATGTGAAGTTGGCGCTTTTCGAGTCTCGAATCGCTTGAACTAGCGTGACTGAGTGCCCCAAAAAAGAGGGACCGAGGCCGTTTACAACGCAGTAGGCAGATTCTCCATGGAACATTCATAGAGACCGTGTATCTTGGGCCCGCAACATGATGCAAATTGTTCGGCCGTATAGATTAACCAGCCGGGTTGCCATTGCGAGCCGGCGGTGCAGGGACCGGTCCGCGCCACCGGATCATCGGATCAGGAATATGTGTGCCGTTGATAAGATTAAGGAGCTTTCTCTGGAAGCCACGATGGATCGGTGGCATTTCTTGTAAGTAACGGTGTGGCTGCCCGCCTCATGTTGGAGGTCCCACATCGACTGGGACTCGCACGCTCAACTCAATTCTGGGCAAAGTTCCCACCGTACAATTTACGCTCATCAGAGCGATTGGCCAAATGATGAGGATCCCTGAAGCAGGGCAGCGGCAAGGTCCTGCCGCGTGCTTTCTGCTGGCAGACAGTTGTCGAGGTCAGGGGTGACAGTTCTGAGGCAAGCTGATTCAGGCGTCTCGGACGCGGCGCAAGTGACAGCTTCCAGCCCGACTTTCAAGAACCGGAGCTAGCTTGCGAATTGCCGGTCATAGCAGCCAAGAACCTGGCCAGCTCTGTCCATGTGCAATCATGCCCTTCACTAAACGCGTAGCCAGTCATCTGCCGTGTTATGCAGGTATCTGGCTGCAGAAGCGCAAAGGGCGAGACCAGAAGCCGCGACGAAACAACTGCCAGTATTCGAGGTGGCCTTGGACTGCTCCGTACGCGCCCGTGGCCCTGAGCTTGGCCATGCGGGCGGCCCGCTGGCTTAGTTTCGACCTTGAGATTGGGCTTGAGACACTCGATGCTACATGACGCCACTGCGAGTACCCGATCTTGTACGGAGCAGAAGGTTCTCACATGTTGATGTCGGCCACCGTCGCTACGAGTACCGGTAAATCTGCCCGGCGCCAACACGATAGAGCTGAACCTCGTCATCCAGGATTGCCATGCGAGTGACCCCGGTCTTGGCAGCTGATATTGTGTGGTACGGGCGACTGCGAGTGAGTTTGTGCCAAAACGCATTTTTGGTTACGCCTACGCCTATAGTGATATAGTAATATAGTCTAATGGTCCAATCATAACCCCGTATACTATACAAATAAACTATACAGTAGATACAGTGCTATTTCTACTGCCTTTATCGATAAGCTATCTTCTTTATCTCCCTTCCAGCACCTTCCAGCGCACCTTCTGGCCTACCTTCCAGCGCGTACCTTCCAGCGTACCTTCCAGCGCGCACCTTCTAGCGCACCTTCCAGCGCACCTTCCAGTATACCTTCCAGCGCGCCTCTAGCAAAATTTCTACTAGAAGGTATACTGAAAGGTACGCTGGAAGGTATGCTAGAATGTGCGCTGGAAGGTGCGCTGGAAGGCAAAAGCCGGCACGTGACCTATCACGTGCTCGTATTTCTGATTATATAATTGAAGGTACTCGTACTGTATTATTGTAGGGGTTCAAGCACTAGAATTCAGTGTATAATACGCTATAAAGGTAGATGACTAATACTGGGGGGTCTACGTAGGCAAAAAAACAAGGCCAAAATGCGTTTTGGCACAAACTCACTCGCAGTCGCCCGTATGTGGGGTCTGGCTGGCAAACGACCGAAACCCTGTTCCCTCGCAGCCTCAGGAAGCCCAGAACACAGGCACTCATTGCTCTGTCCAACCACAGGGATCCAGAGGACCCCACCACCGCACCTTGACGACAGGTAATATCCGTTTACTCGGGTCGTAACTGGGATGGGACGGCCCATTCTGGGTGTGCCAGAGTCTGGAATCTTTCTTCAGTAACCAATCAATCTATTCGAAAGTAAAGCCTTTGTCGGGATAGCGGATGCGGCTGAACAGCAGGGGCCAAAACACCTGCTGCCGATGCTGAATGCCGACCTTCCCCACCAACCGCGTTGTTCAACCTTGCGGGAGTGGAGCCCATCTTCTATCCGACCCCTTGAGCGAGTCTCGAAGCAGCACGGGGCCATGCATGTGAGATCCGCATGTCGGCGTGCCCGAGCCGCCTTGGTGCCAGAAGCTGCGTCCTCTCTGCCTTCAGATTAAGCCAACGATGATGAGGTGTCCAAGGCTGATCCGGAAGCTGGGGGCGACTTGTGGTGCCCTCTCTCCTCAAGTTGCCTGGCTGATTAATCCCTTTTACGACTTGTCTCCTGGGCGATGAAAACACCTCTTCCGTATGGTCTCTGACGGCCATTTCATGGCTCCTGAGATATGACTAATTATTCAAGATTCTGCCCGGCTTCTCGTGCAAGAACCTGGATGCGTTCGTGAAGTTGCTGCACTGAAAAGTCTGGATCGTACCTCTGGGTGTGTCTGGTGAGATCCAAACTTGCGAGGCCCTCGGCAGTCTAGAGCTAAATCGAGTAAGGGGGGAGCTATGACGAGGTCCACCTATAATAGAGCGGCCCGCGGCGGCCGTTGGAAAGCATTAGCATGTTTCTGATTAGCAAATACATGACCTTGATGGCTGTTCAGATCTGAGTCGGCTGACGTCCAAGAATATTACCAGCTTAGCTCAGGCTCTCATATGACGTTGAAAATGCTCTTGGAGAGGAAACTAAAGGCATCTCAGTCTCCAGAGAAAGTTGGCCAGACTCTGCTACTCTTGATAGCCTCAGAGATGAGCACGCATGTATACTCCCGTCAACAGACGCAGCCTGCGCTGTGTGTCCCAGGGTTGATTCTCCGAGGCCCTCTGACTTGAGTCATACACGGAAGGCTTTCGCTACTCCAGAGCCTGACTATCTCTGAAGTTGAGCTCAGACTGCTCGGCGAGTACTGTATCAATACAGCCGCCATACCGAGTGGTATCTGACAGGAGTCGGTCGGATATTTATCATGTCAGTATTCCATGTAGTCATCGACAGATATACTGTGGGTAGGCATTACTCCTACATTCAAGGTTCAAAGTCCTCTGTCATCGTCAATCAAGGAGTCCATAGATGGCACAGATAGCTTCGTGACGGCACTTCTAAAATCAACCTTGCCTGGCTCGGCATCTGCATATCGGTCTTCTACATCATGCTCACTAACCCGAGATCACTCCGAGTCTGAGAGGGCTACGCCACTGGCCAGCTAAGCAGAGATGTTCCATCTAGGCTGGATGCGCCTCTGGTCTTGACGGCCTTGTCAATGCATCAACATTTGACACTGCGCCCTCTTCGTCGTCGTCTCGGTGGCAGGTCCCAGCGCTGCAATCTCTCGGCATTTCGCCTTTTCCATCGCCCAGCGCATAGCAGACCCAGTGGCGACGCCTGGGAGATTCTGCAGCGAGCGGATCCACTGTTCATTGCATACTTGTGCGGGCGGCTGTATTCGGCAGATTCGGTGCAGTGTGCACAACAACGATCTGGACCCTGCAACTCCCCACGTCGCATAGACAACTTTCAAGATTCTGCCAGCCGTGAGACGGCAACAACGCGCGCAACACGAAAGACGTTTCGTCATTGGGTAGTCTGTGGTATTATGCTCATTACTGCTTGGTAAAGTCCCGAGGCCCGATTCATGTCGACCTGAAAAAAGACCAGACCATTTGCTGCAGTCATCCGTGTCCGCCACCCAGGCCTGTGCAGCATGGATCGACACGCTGCCACTCACGGAGCGCCTTGATGACCCCTCGTCCCGCTCGCACAGCTCACACCCCAGTCGTCTTGAAAGCCCGCACGCGCGCGACGAGGGCCACCTCTTCAGGACTTGTTGGGAAGCGAAGCGTAGCGCAGGTAGGGCTTGACGATGCGGTGGCCCGGGAACAGCTGGTCGGCCTCGGGCTGCTTGACGCTGTTGGCGATGATGACGTCCTGGCCGGGCAGCCAGTCAATGGGCGTGGCCACCTTGTGCTTGTCGCCGAGCTGCAGCGAGTCGACGATGCGCAGCACCTCGGCGGCGTTGCGGCCCGTCGACGCCGGGTACGAGAGGATGGTGCGGATCTTCTTGGCCGGGTCGATGAAGAAGACGGAGCGGATGGTCAGGGGGAGGCTGTCACGGTCGATGTTGGTGGGGTCCTGGTAGTCGATCCTGTTGCCCCCTCGCGTATCAGTACGTTGAGCTACGAATGGGTAGGTGTTTGGGGCGACAAGAGCCCTGGCGAGCAAATGCGAGGCTCTGGGCCCCAGGACAGAGCGAAATGGAACTCACATGTCGTAGAGGTTGGCCACCTTGCGGTCCGGGTCCGCAATGATGGGAAACGCGACCTTGCCGCCCGTCACCTCGGTAATGTCGGTGATCCAGCCGGCGTGCCTCTCGGTCGTGTCGGCCGACAGGCCCAGCAGCTTGACGCCGCGCTTGGTGAACTCGGGCTCGAGCTTGGCAAAGGCGCCCAGCTCCGTGGTGCACACGGGCGTGTAGTCGGCCGGGTGCGAGAAGAAGACGCCCCAGCTGTCGCCCAGGTACTCGTGGAAGTTGATGCGGCCGACGTTGCTGTCGGCCGAAAAGTCCTCGGCGATGGATCCCAGCCGGAGGGGAGTGGTGCGCGCGCCGCTGCCCATGGTTGATTATTGTACGGGGGGTGGTGAGGAGGTGATTGCAAGGACCGTCGAAGGACAACCAACTTTGGATCGGCCGTCTTAGCAACGCAGGGAGGGTTCGTCAGGCAAGGATGGGGGAGCGAGGAATGTTTTGCTGCCGACCGCGTATCTTTTATACCCAAGCCCGCCCTGTGGAACGCGTCCAAGCAGATGCCACCTTGCCGCCGCTCGCTGTCGTAATCGAACCAGGGGGGGGGGGGGGGGGGG
>JALHBZ010000202.1:0-35106 GCA_024340015.1 Tolypocladium ovalisporum | reverse complement strand
TGGCTTAATTGTCCTGGTGGCCCGAACAGCGACCCTCCAGTTAAGCGGAGCATCCTTGGTATTACCTCCTTCAAAGAGCTCCCACTGAAGACACACATTCGACTTCAGTGGCAGGACGCGGATCTGATTCAAGACGCCGGTGACCTGAGAGTAGTCCAACCAAAGACGCGCGCTCGGGCCAGGGATCCCGTAAGGAGCGTCGATTTCCTTGGCGTAACGGAGCTGTCCGGCGAAGATGCCTAGATACTCTCCTTCTTGAATGGTCAAAATCGGGCAGACAAAGACCAAACTTTCCTCACGAGGGAGAAGACTGATGAAAACAGATCTGTTTCGGCTCCTGCCGTCGGCGGTGTTGACGTCAAGTAATCCTCCCAGCTGCTCGCTCAATGCTGTATCTGGCTTCGATGTCAAACCATAATCCATCTCTTCGACGGCTGAGAACCAGGGGTTCTTGGCGTTGTTCCATGACGTGTTCGGAACCTTCAGATTCTGCATCACGTCTGGCTGGGTCAGCCATGATGATCCGCTTAGATCGCCTTGGCTTTCGCAGGGCGAAGTGGCATGCTACAGTGACCTGTGCATAGCAGAGACGGTAGTGAACAATTGGGCCGCAATTGGCATGCTGCTGCAATGCCCGACTTTCCGACAGAGAAGCCGAATTGATGCGAATTTGAGCACATTGTTGCTAAACTGCCCGAACTTGCAGTACCCTGGTGCGTTACACGCCGGGTGTTGGGTGTTAGACGGTATGTATCACGGTCGCCCGTGGTGGCTGTTACATGCCTTGATGCTGTGTGCTGCCAATTTTGGCTGCTTCCCGCACCACATACAGCGACCCAGGACGCTGTTCTCGATTTCGTGTAACATGACCTGTGCTTCAAATGTCCGCTGCCGTCCATGCCACGCGGCAAGTTGTTGGACCACTGTACAGATGCCATAGTCACGCCGTGAAGCTTAGCGATGGATCCGCCAACGACTCCAACGAAGCGAGACCGTACTGGCGACAACTTTGCCAGAGCAACGAACCGTCTATTAAAACGATGCCATCAAATAAGTCGCCGTTACGATGCAGATGTGTATATTTGTGTGCGGCGAAAGCATAGGGTGTATGATTATAATTCTACTAGCGACCCCATGTACCCAACTTCCATCAACTTGGTACGTTGACCGCCTACTCAAGTGTTGTGATATGCTAAGCCTGAAACTAGGAGAAGGTCTATCCGCCAGCAGTGCGGAAAACACCACAAGACTTTGGCAAAGAACAGGAAGACCAAAGGGACGCTGGACTTGCAGCAGACATACGGGGGCGGGGGACGATTCCTGTGAGATAGATATGCCACAGAAAGCTCTGCATTGATGTGCGAGCACTATTAACGGGCTTGGCTATATGCGGCGCTTGTTGTTATGCTTGGTTAGGGCCGTGAATGACTGCTTAGCCCCTTGTAAGCATTAGCGCTACCGTTTACTTTGCCTGATGGCAAGTGTCTTGGCCCTTTACGCGGTGTCATGATTAGAGTAACGCGGCTGCAACCAGTTTCCACTGGCCAACTAGAAGCCATACGTCAACCTGAACAAACGACGTGTACCGATGTTCTCGCTGAAGGACTTCACGGAGAAGTCACCTACAGGGCTCCATGGTGCTTTGACACAGGCCCGTTCATGCAGAAGCGCAAGCATGCCTGGAGAACGAGGCTGCTCGGTCCGGCATCCCGCCCGCCCCGCTGCTATTGGCCAGACTTGCGTTAGCGTTGATGTGCAGTGGGGCAACCATTGCCGCTACTACGTGCGTGGAAGGCAACAGAAGACTCACATGAGAATGAGACGGTTGATGCTTCCGCTGCTTCCCCCTCGAACCAGTGATACAGCTGCACGACAACATGGAAGACGTCATTCAACTCGTAATAGCAAAAAAGGTCATCGAAGCCCTGGCGCTTCTAGGAGTCAGTGACTATAGCCAGGAATCGGCGATCAAAGAACACATCCTCACCCTCTCTGACTTCGGTACGTCTGGAGGTGGTGGAAGGTAGAGCGAGACGCTAACTGCATTGCAGTCCGTGATGCTAGGCTCAAGGCTGGCAAAGAGGATACGCCAGACTACGCACCTCTGCGTGGGTCCCTCCGAGTACTCTCATATTCTGCGAAACGAGGCCGAACAGACTATCAAGGCCTTGATGGGCCGGTAAGAAAGAAGAGATTGAAGGCAGGGAGGGTAAAACGGTCCTTGGCGGCCTCTGTGCCACCGGATGGGAGTACCTCCGAGAATGACAGAGATTGCACTGCCAACGAGAACGATCAACCCAGTGACCGTCCCGAGAACGACATAGATACCGCCGCTGCTAATAAGAGTGATCAACTCAAAAAGGCCTCCGAGAACGATGTTGCTACTGCCAAGAACAACGACCAACCCAGCGAAGCCGTTAAAAACGACGTAGAAACCGCAGCTGGGAAGGAAAACGATCACTGCAACGAGCACAATTCGGGACGAGACCAGCCCAATGACGACCTGGACAGGATGGACGGCAACGCCGCTACCCAACCTCGCGATGAGATACAACACATAGCTGTCATCTCAGCCAATCCTGCAAATGATCCGAATAAGACAAGTGCATTGGACAATGCCACCCCTCCCGATGAGTCGCAACAGTCGGTAACCACCACGCAGGCGACGGTCGCGCAGGCGACGGTCGGCATGGACGGCGAAATGGTTTCTAAAACTGACTGCTGTGCATCACTTGAATCTCTAACCAAGGCTATACAAAACTTCTTCCCGTCCGCATCGGCCATGAAGGCAATGGAGACGATACTCTGGCGCTGCGCGACGCTTAACTACACGCTTGGCAGACATAGTTGGTCGTCAAACGCAACATCCAGGACGGACAAGACAAGTGATATGCGGAAGTATGCTGAACAGATACTTACTTGGGATTTTGAGAGCGCGCTTCAGGCTATCCGGAACGAGCAGGCTACCCTTGCACACAAGGACATCCAGGGCCGGTATATCAAGTCCATATACTGGAAGATTATCACGAAGTATGCAGAGTCACTCGATTCCAGTAGCCTGCAAAGTGCCAAGGGACGTCTGGACGAGTTTACGATGGCTGAAAGGACTGCGACCAAAGCATTCATGAAGAATGCCGGCATTGGGATAAGCAATGCAAATCAGCGTCGCTGCCGTCGCTTTTGGAAGAGTCTAAGCGATATGCGCGAAGCTGGCGTCGATAAGATACTCTTCTACGGTACAAAGGAGTTTGACAGCTTTTGCGAGGAGCACCGCACGGGCAATGGGGACGACCTGGTGCAGACAGTGCTCTCGTGGGAGAGCGTATACGGCCTGCATTTGGAGCATCTTGAGGAACGAGCGAAGAAGGAGGGCGCGGGAGATCGAACCGGAAGATTATGGTTGGCTCAACCGCACGTTGCCAAGAGACTGCACGTTCCAGAAGCATCTTGGAACAATGCCCGGAACATGCGGTTCTCCGCCGAGGAAGAGGAGCAGTTCGCTTCCATACCCAGACAAACGAAGGCCACGGCCGACCAGCTCGGCGGCCTCCTCGACATCCCCGCTGCAGCAGGCGGAAATCGAAACAAGTTCATCTTTGTCAGCCTTCTCCCTCGGAACGAAGAGTTTCTCTCTGTCTATCCCATAATCACTATTCAGGAAGGAGACTTTCTCGGTATCTTTGCTGGAATGATTCGGTATTGCGAAAAGTTCGACTCCATGTACGGGATCCGGGGTCCCAGTGATAATCTTTGGCTAGATTACTCGCAAGTCACTGGCTTGCTAAATCAGATGAGTGTATCGTCGTCTAACGGGCAGGCGAATGTGCAGCTTCAATGGGAGCTATATGAAGAGCCGGGGGGCGGAAATTGTCCTCTGACGTGGAGGGTGTCTGTTCGAGCTCTTAGAACGATCAGGCCGTTTGAGGAACTGGTTCGTAATGCTCCTAATAGCGAGCAATGTCTTAGACATCGAACACTCACCCATGCGCGAAGGGGTTTTTTAAAAGAGAATGATGCACTCGAGCATCGGTAGATTAGTCCTTGTACTGACATTGCATAGTAAATGAAGAATTAGTAGTCCCTTTGCCCCGCCTCTGAGCTTTTCCTCACAGTTCCATGCCATGAATCACTGTTATTGCTTGTTCGGCCGCGTCTAATCGGCCGGCGTCACCACTCCTATTGTACACTACCAAGTATCCTACTTCGACATCATGAAAGCTACAGTAAGCCAGCCAAAGGAGAGCAGCGTTGACTTCAAGTAAGCCGAAATTAGATATTTCTAGACATGGGGTAACGCGGTGGTGGGGCTTCATGTGTACAGCCAGTCGTTGCTATATCGGAAGCTGAAATGGGCTGGAGGGGAGGAGTAGCTCTGGCAGCTCTTCATGACGGGCATGCAGTCTTGCTGCTTGTCCTCAAGAAAACATAGCGGCTTCTGGCTGAAGCGGGGAGTCATCCGACGCACTGCGTTCCAGGTGCTCACCACAGACAATCGCACGGTGCATGTGAGCACGGGGCAGATAGTGCGCCATTCGTGCGGGACTTCGTGCAGCCGAAAGCAGAGAAGGGTCGCCGTCGCCATGACTTCGGCTCAGGTGCCATCGTCGTCGGTACTGGCAGCAGCCTGTTCTGGATGCATTTATGCAGGAACAGGATCTGGCTCAACAGCTCGAGCTACAGATTTCTGCCTTAGTACAGCAACTAGAACGTCTTGCTGCCTAACAGCCCGTTCCGCCAACAACACGCCGCTTTCCCCCATCCTCCCTTGGCTTAAAGCAGACTTTCGGGTTTGTCGCGGAAGAGCTGTACACACCTCACTGGGTGACCTGTCGGAGCAATCCAACAGAGCATAGCCGAACTCGGCCGCCACTAACAACCTGAAGTTTTCCCATCTTAGATCTCTAGCTTCAATTGCGCAACGCTTGGATCATTGTTCCTGCCTCCCTCTCAGCTGGCCGACCGCTTGATGAGCCAGGTGCTCCCTTTGTTGTTGCGAGACAGCCTAGTGGCCCCTTGCGGCCCCTACCCCGCTATCTTGGCAGCAGCAATCCTCTAGGCCCACAGTATGCAAGGAGGATTCAGTGAATGCTCCAACCGCGGCTCGCCCATTGATTTGCCTCTGTGCTTGACCAAGATGACTTCTTCCACTTCGCTTGCACTGCGAACCTCTCAGATTCAATACTACATATGTATGATATACTGTATACTAGAGAGGCTCAATGATCCTTTGCAATCTGTTGAACATTTTGGTTCATTGAATGGCCATGCGTGCCCTGAGCCTGCGTGTCTAGAGCCTATAGTAGCCAAAACAAAACCTGGAGTGAGCAGAGGGACCAGGCCAGTATTTACCCCGGCCGGGTCATGTGATATAAAAGGCCCGGCATCCCTACCCTCTGTCACGATCCCCTTGACACCTCACGTTATAATGCAAGACCTCGGGTCCTATATTATCGTAGCGTATTCGCTTGCTCTATGTGCGGCCTTTCTGTTCCTCACATGCCTTCACTTTCGCCCAGAATTAAGCAGAATCAAAAACCTTATTCGTATACCCGTCTTGAAGCATCTTGTATACCGTCCAGTGCTCAGAACCAGATCTCTCAGAGATTGGAGCCGCGCAGACATTTTAGCACAGCTTGCTTACCTGGGCCTCACCATCTTTTGCCTCTACTTTAGATGCCGCAATCTCTCCTCGGCAGGGATGCGCGCAGCGAACCTCTCACTTATACACATGGTGTTACTATTCGCGTCGCCGCACCTGGACCCTCTGTCAAATACACTAGGCCTGAGGTGGCGCCCTGTGCGACGCCTCCATGCTTCAGTCGGGGTGATGGCCTCGATACTGCTTGTCCTGCACCTTGTTTGTAGTCAGGTTGACTCTCGCCCGTTTCCTTTGGATGCGCCGGAAAATAAATGGGGATTGGTCGTGAGTTTTTTGCACAAAGAGCTGGACTTGGCTTGGCACTTTACTAACAGACTGAGTTGTAGGCAGCGTCGTCCCTAGGTGCACTTGTTGTTCTTTCTGTCCCGTTCTTCAGGAAGAAGTGGTACGAGCTGTTCCTACGCCTCCATCAGAGTCTAGCGATCCTGTTGGCGTACGGGCTCTGGGTGCACCTAGCTCCGAAGCCACTAATGCCGCGTCTCTACTTGTACTCGCTGCTGGGCATTTGCGGTTTGTCCGCCCTCTTGCTCAGCTTCCTAACGCTCCGTCGAAACGGCATCTTGGCACATGGTTTTCCCAGGGCTACCCTTACGCAGTCCCGCGGAGTCGTTATCGTGAATGTAGTACTGTCACGTCCTCTTTTGGTGAAGGCCGGACAGCAGATCAATCTTTGGCTTTTTATGCCATCGACGAGCGTTCGGTCGCTTCTTCAGAGTCACCCTTTCGTTGTAGCGTCCTGGTCTGACGCTCCTCAGTCTTCTTTGGATCTCTTGATTGAACCCCGTCGGGGGCTCACGCAACAACTTTTTATTCGCAGCAAAGGGCCACAGACTTCCTGCTCCGCAATGTTCAACGGGCCATACGGAATAAGTGTTCCCGTTGGCGAGTATGAGGTGGTACTGATGATCGCCAGTGGATTCGGCATCGCGGCGCAGCTACCGTACCTGAAGCGGCTCCTGCACGGCTACAATAGCCGTAGAGTACGCACACGTAGGATCCATTTGGTCTGGGAATTGAAGACACTCGGTGAGTAAACGGGGTTGTATCAAAACCCGTAAGCTTCCATCTCACACGTCCAGACTTGCCCGTTGCAATCGAGAGATTGCTCAACAATGCCCTCGACGATGACACCTTGGATGACGGCTATGTAAGTACCGATGCCTCATTGATGGAGCATTTGCTTACCACCGACAAGATACTCCAAATATCGGTCTATGTCGAGCATGCGAAACGAGGCGACAAGATAAGTCCCCGCGCCAACGTCATTAAAGGTCTACCAGATTGGGACACCATTGTCAGAGAGGAGGCGACGGGCAAGTACATCAAGAGGGTTCAAGAAGAAGCCAAGGCTAGGGAGGATATGGTCGTGACAGGTAAGTGTCCCGAAGCCTCAATAAGACTCTTGCTGAATCAAGCATAGTCTCTGCAACGTCAGGAATCAGGGCCGATCTGCGGGACATTGTGCAGAGGCATATAGCTAACAAGGTAGAAATGGTGGAATTGGATTATCAGCCTGATGAGTAGAGAAGGCATAGTGTAAGCGCCACAAAATCTGCTGGTTCCCCCGTATCGTGGCACCTCTCGTCTAAGATGCAACTCTACTGTCTAGTCCGCTGCCCTACAAAATCATAGTCCGGTTTTGTCCAAGCCATAACGAGGGACACCAATCCCTTCAGCCTCTCCTTCTGCCATGAACGAATGAACGGATGCTAAAGCTAGTCAGCACTTGAAATGAAAGGGGAAAGGCACAGGTCGTACCTGGAGCAGCTCATCCACGGACGAAGCCGACGTCGTCTCGCTGAGAAAGCTTACAGCATGCTCGTGCCAGCGGATAGGATTATCGAGACCAATGTTCGTGCCCTCCTTAGCGTAGCCGTTCATTAGTTCCATCATGACGTGGCCGAGATCCCGAATGTCCTTTGGCGAATCCACGATCGTGCAGTTCTCCTGGTCACCTTGTTGAATTCATTAGTCCCGTGTTACGCACTGGGGACAGGACCGACCTACGGAGCTTGACCTTGCCACTAGGATGTAGTAGGATTCGAGAGCAAGTCAATTGACCGTGCTGCAGCCCTTTCTGTTCTAGATAAGCCAAGGCGGCAACTACCTGCTTCACGTTAGCCGGTCGCTAGGTCAAAGTGTTTCTAGAATATCGTACTTGTCCAATAATAGCAGCGAGACAGGGATTGTCGAGGTACGGGTTCCCCAGTGCCTCCTCCAGTGAACGGGGCATGTGCTCGTAAGCGACATAGCATTCCTCCACCGTTCGATAGATCTCATGCACAGTTACGAAATTCGGATGCTGGATAGCCCTGAGCATTGCAATCTGCTCCTCATGAAGGGTCTCGAAGCGACGAATATCGACGAGGTCGAAGGATATTCCCTTTCGTTCGGCAACGAGGACGGGGTCGGAGTCTCCGAGGTGTAGAAAATATATCATATCGTAGGTGATCGATGGCTGAAACGCCTTGATGGGTATGCTCTCCATCGCTCGCTGGCCGTATCGGTTCGCTTCAACGGTCCTCAAAGAACCAATCTTGCTCGGACGGTCGATAGCGTTCTCCTGAGGATGTGGCTTGTGTAGTCGATTAGGTGGCTTCGAGGAGACGTCTTTGTTGCCCATTCTCTTGTGTAATCGAGGAAGAGAAAAGATGGGAGCCGAGCGCTATGCTCGAAGAGTGTCGGGATGTATATGGGCTGAACGATCGTCAAATCCGAACAGCCACAAGTGGCTTCTTGCACCCTTTTCGCCCGTCTGCCGCTAGACTGCCCGTTGTGGCCTTTTGGCTCGAACATATAAGGCGAACAGCTCCCTGCAATAACAATAACAACAGCAACTTGCATCGTATGCTATATTCTCTTCTTACCATCATGGCCACTAACACCTTCATAGCGGTCAATCGTCGTCTCGAGGACGAACGGCGGGCAAAGTACTGTGGAACGGCCAGCATCCGAGTAGCAGCCTTGCGAATCCCGAGCTCGAGGGAAAGAGGAATGGCCGCGAAGAACAAGAACGCTGAATCGCTGAAAAGAATATTTCGGGAGGAGCGCGGCTGTCGTCAAGAGGATAGTCGCCATCATGCAAAGGCCATCATCAGCCAACGTGACCTAGAAGCGACATTGTTAGGGACTCAATTCTCGATTTCAAGTCTCCTGTCCGATGCATTACCTTACCCACAGCTCGAGCTGCCCGCAGAAGTTAAATTAGAGTGCCTCCAGGGTTGTGATCGTGTTGCGGCGGCCGATGAGGTTCTTGAGGGAGCGAACAAGCGCTGGGTGGTGGACCTTTTTTTCGATGGTTTGTCGTCCCCACTAGCGTCGTGCACACTTTCCTGACGACAGTAGATCTGAGTGAGGAGTTGAAGACGATGCTTGTTGAAGACTACGACTATCAGAAAGCCCCGAGCGATGGCGAACTATACTGCAAGATCCGAGAATACCAGGGAATCCATGGGGAAGAGAACTTGTTCTTCGAGAGGCTGTGGCTGGGGCGACTTGCGGCGTCGGAAAACCGCCGGAAAAACTTTGACCAGTTGTCTCGACACAAAAAGTATGCGGCCGCTTTTGACAAATTGCTTGACATCCCCGCCTTAATGGCTGGCATGCGCCTCACCGTACTGCACCAGATGATTTCCATGAAATGCGATGAGGTAACACGACAAACGCCTAGGGTATCAACCCAATGCTGACTCTATATAGCCAAACATCTTCTATCTGAAGAGAATACACCAGTGGTGGCGCGATCTTTGCGGCGGCAGCCACCAGAACATGCGCCAGATCGACAGGCGAACCGTTGAGACGCTACAGGGTAGGGCCCCTGGGGCATGTAGAACAGACCACGACGACCTGCTTGCCAAGGTCAGAAGCGGCCAGATTTTCGGTGATTGCTCAGAGAAGCAGCGGGAGACACTCTGGTCCAAGGTTTGCAGCGCTTCTCAACGGTGCTTGATTCCATCTCTGTTCACTTTCTTCGAGGACCGCAAGTTCCTTGCCTGTGCTGCTGAGTGCATGAGAAGGATTGTGGATGTGGGACCAAGGGATACAATTGCAGGCCGTCTAGAAGACACATTTACGAATGCAAACCAGCAGAGCGATCGATGCGTCGTACAGCTTTCCGAGACAGCTTTTGGTAGCATTATAGGAGACGTCGCGTCGCGGCTTGATCTTGGGATGCGGCAGCTCTGGCTAGCCGCATTTCGTATATATCGAGAACTGCCCGCTGACGCGCAGAAGAAAGACCTTTTGGCGAAGGCGCGAACGAAGGCGGACGAGACTGCCCTGTTTGAGCTTGCTTCTCTTGCTTCTCGGCTCGGATTTGAGTCAGAGAAGATAAAGAAAATAATGCGTGCGTCACCTGATAGATCCATCGCGGAACGCGCCCTGCTTGCGGCTCGGAAGCCAGGACGGTTCCAATACGATAATTTGCAGCAGCGCATCCAACAGTTGGTTGATATATTTGCAACTGCCTCTCCTATGTCTGCGGCGGAGGCATCAGACGATTCGCCAATCATCATGCGTGGGCAGCCTCCAAAACGACACGGAGTGCCCCACGACGTCGATCACGAATGTGATAAGGCCTGGATTTTCCTTCCAAAGCTGGACAACGAATTGGAAGCTGATCAAACGAGCGTTTCATCGTTGTTCATCAGACGGTCAGTGTATTTAGCTTATTTCGGACAACCTCCACCGACCGAAAGCTGTATACCAGATAACGAAACCCAGCGCCACGACGTGTCTATGACGGGCCACCCATGCACGCCACCTGGGCCAGATTTAGACCGAATCGAGCTGAATGTTGCCATGATCAGACGAGCACTTGACCCGGAGCAGGACATACCGCAGGACTTCTCGTCTCAAGTGAATGAGCAATGCTCTAGGCTACAACAACTGACACGAGAGACCGAGAACGAGCAAGCAAAACTTGACCGGCTTAGGGCGCTTGCCGCTGCAAAGCAGAATCATCTTGACGAAAAGCAGATGATGTTGGACTTGCTCGCTGCAGAGGAAGAGCAACACAACGCCAAGTTGCGACAATTGGCAGAAAGGCAGCAGGAGGAACAGGGAAAGCTGAATCAGCTGATGCAGAGAGTGCGTGAGGAGGAAGAGAGGCAACGAAGTGAAGTGACGCTTGTGCTACGGGAAGACCCTAAGGCTGAGGTGGAGCAACCACTGGCGGGCGACGAAGAACTCCGTGATGAGCCTCAGGGAGATCCCATGGCAGCCAGTCGGGACAACAGGATTACACGGTTTGCGTTCCAACAGCTTTTGGAAGGAACTGGCGAAGAGGCGACGGCAGGTGAAGGGGATGCCTTGGCGAATGGCTCGAAGGTTCGTATCGAGTTCAAGGTGCTCGAAAGAGACGGCAGGTTGGAGGTCTCAGATACGCTGGATGTGGATCCAGCTGATCCGTCGCCAGTGCAGCGACTTGCAGCCAAGTACATTAGAAAGCACTTTCATTTATTTGACATGTATGGTCACAACTTGACGGCCAAAAATTGCTTTAAACAGGTAACGTGGAACGGGTCCAATACTGTTGTGGTAAAAGATATATCCCCAGCTGGCAACACAAGCAGGAAAAAAAGGATCCTCAGCATTCAGGAAGAGCCAAGGGGCAAGAAGAACAGAGCGCGTTAGTTAGGGCTTAGTAGAGAGAACTTGAGATCATTCCTGCCTCTACACTTAGGCTTGCGAAGCCGTTGGCGTGTGCGAGCTCGCCTGCTCTCACAGGTGCTGAGGCAGACCTGCGTCTGCAATGGAGTGCCTCAGCAGCGCAGAGTAGGCAGCGTCTGGCTTGTGACGATGTGGACTCACTCACCCCTGCGCAGTCAAACGTGCGGCTGCAGAACGTCTCAAGTATTTTAGAGCGTGAGCCAGCGGAGGCCTAGGACATTAAACCGAAGCGAAGAGCGTCGCTGGCAGAAGATCTTCCGCGTGTGGCGGCACCTGCATGTCCGCGTAGGCAGCCACGGTCGCAGGCCTGGGTGCGTACGCCGGCGTCTGCGTACGCAGCTTCGCTTGCGCACCCAGCTGCGCAAGCTAAATAACCCCGCAGCGCGCCCGGTTCATACGCCGCGAAAGCCTGAAGCCGTGAAGGAAAGCCGAGTCTCGCCCGTGGACTCTGCAAGTGTCGGAACCGAATCCAGCCAAGCACGCTCACTTCTGAGTTCACTGCTCGGGCCGGCCGGTGCGCGGGCGTAGGTATAAGAGCCAAAAGCGACGGTGAAATCAACAGCCAAAAGCAGAATCGAACAGCAATTACAGTAGGCGAAGGTGGACGTAGAAAATAGCCAGAATGGCGAGACGTTACGTACTTGCGGAGCCCTCTAAAGGCGAGACTGTATTAGAATCACGTGATGAAGTTCAGCGAACAAGCCTGTGCTCTATTGCTTCTTGCTCTTCAAACCAACCAACGGCTCGGTCTATTCTCTTGACCTCCATGCAACGTGGGCTATGGCAAATTCTCCTGACGACACTATGAGACAAAATCCGGATCACTCGACCCCCAGCGATGGCATACTCTCCTCACTCCCAGACTCAGCAGGCGTCGCTCTCGTTAGCGGACATGACGAGGGCGGGGTTATCCTGGAGTTGTTGTCCGAAAACCCCAACTATCGAGCCATCAAGGTAATGCGATCCGTCAAAGCGCCTAACGTGGCAGAGAAACTGTCTTTCCTACAACGCGTTCGGCATCGGAACTTTGTGAATGTATACGCCATCACCCGCCGTAACTCAGAAACGCCTGCCGTCTACTATGAATTCATGCCTGTAGTTGTCGTCGACGTCTGTATCCAGGCATATAATAGCTTCGACGAATTCGGCCTCGCCGCGATTATGGCCCAAGTAAGTTTGAGCACCATAAGCAACTCGCCAACTAACAGCTGTAGGTGTTGCAGGGTATTGCATTCCTCGAGGACAGCGGGTTTCGTCATACAAGGTTCGACAAGACACAAGTGCTAGCTGACTTGGCTGGCAACGTGAAGATCCGCATGTCCCCCCCAGGATCTGTCGTAGCTCTTCTAACATGCGCGTAGGCGGTCAGGAATGGTGCGACATCGGCACGATCTACCCTGTCTTGAATGGCCTGATGTCTTTTACATGCCATATCATGTTCCCCTGGCGTTTCAACGACAAAGTGAGAAAACGGGACAAGTGGGCAAAGAAGTCAAAAGCCATGAGCTTCTGGCGCGAGGTCACCATTGCCGCATCGACGGAGAGCCTCCTCAAAGTAATTGCGCCCCCGCATGCATTGAACAGTTGCTGACGTGAAACACGCAGCACCCATTACTGCAGCTCCCTTGGACAACAGATCATGTCAAAGACTTGATTGGTATCATGACGTGGAAAGCGCATATGGCATCACATGACGCTGCGCGATCTGAGGAAGATTGAACGAGCGGCCATCCAGATATCTTGGCTGTCCCCTGCGCCAGGTCGCTCCACTGCAGCGCGCTGTGACGGGTGTGGCGTCACGCCACACTGACCCTAGCAATAATAGGCGTAGATGGTGCCGGACCGGCGGTGCCATTGCGGGTCGATGCAAGCGCCAGGAAGGGGGACAGACCATCCGCGCAAGGGGCTCCGTCACCTCACGTGATTCTAAACTCCTTTTAGATTTAGAGATGTGGCTGTCCCTCCGCTGACACGCTCGGAATGCAACCTGCCACCTTAATCTTCCTCACAATCTATGCTGTACGGTGTCGCAGGAGAGAAATGATGTCTACCGACTCTGTTCCACTTGATTTTGACATGCTAAAGACATGGCTCAAGCGCTCGACGGATGAGGTACCGTTTGATAGCCTCCTCTGACGTACTGGTGCTAACGTGCTGATAGGCCATCTACCGGTGCCTGTGCCGTTTCGCTGCAATCACGAGCCAAGAAGTCGCGAGCCGAATGAAAGACCAGGGATACTTTGATGCTGCTCAAAGCTTAGCTAGAAGAGCTGCCGCGTTCGAGAATGCCTCCGATGGCGAACAAATGCGATCGCCGAGTCCGACTCTTAAGGGCGCAAGAGCGCTCACGGAAGCCCCCGGTCCACACCTGGATGATGATAAGCCTAGTCCAGCAACCATAGTGGTTGACTTGGTAAGCCAATCATCATCCGGCCCGCCGATGAAACGCCGGCGAAGCGAGATGATACGAAGTCATGCCTTACAACCACGCCGAAGCATCACTGCAACAGGAACGGCTGCCGCCAGTAACGCGCAAGCGGCTTCTGCAACGCAGCTGATGCCGTCGAGTTCTCCCTTATTGACGTTGGGAAGTGTGACAGTGAATGCATCCTCAGTCTCGCCGGCAGGAAGTGAGTCCGCATGTTGTCATACATGTCAGAGCGTCATCTCGCTCGATAGCACGCAGCGTCAAGCTGATCCAGCACCGCAACTCAGCGGCATTTGGCTGGCCGCGACGAAGCAAAGAAGATTAAATCACCTCCAAAATGCCTGGCAATTGTGCCTCTATGCGAGAGAGATTGCCAAACCACTTCCGCATGACCCTGCTGACTCGCCCCTAGACTTCTTGTGGAAAAGCATGGAGTATTATCACAGAGTACGCACAACGGCAAAGTCACATAGAAGTTTCGGAACAGTAGCGGAGAACTTGTACCTTGTGTTCGTGACAGCCGAATTTGATCGCCGACGTGTTTCCGCGGAAGCTGATGGCTCGCTTGGCGAATTGCGAGATCAGACCATTGACCTGCTCTTTCCCGGAACGATGAGCATGGGTTCAGCCGACAAGGCACCAGCGGAGGTGGAGGAAATGAAAGTAAAACGAAGAAGGTCTATGTATTATCGACTTCGTCTGGGTAAGAGGCTCCTTGAGCTTGTCCGACGGTTTGGCTACGGTATCCTAGTCTATCCTGGCTTCGGGTGCGGCGAGTAAGTCCCAGCAATGGCACCCTTCTTGATACTATCTCTTACCATAAACAAGCATAAACGATCTCAAGAATGACGAGGTCACGGCATTCATTACTCACATGGAAGACTGCCATCCGAAGCTAAAAGAAGAGCTCAGGAACTTGTCCCACGTGGTGCCGGTCATCGTCCAATGGGGCCTGCCACCAGAGCAGCTGGCTATCGAGACAATACCCTATAAGTTGCTAAACAAGCACCAGGACCGCTCGTTCAACCAACTCTTCACTTTCCCTGATCGTCCTAACTATGCCTTTTCCTGGATCGAGCCGGGCTCTGTGGCGAGCATCCCGAGCTGGAGGGGCAGTCCCAGTGAAACGCACCAATTGCATGGTGATCTTGATGCCGAGACGTTACGGCTACCGCCGCCCCCGTACAGCGAGCTTCCCAGTTGCCACACGGCGCTAAATGAATGGGCATAATCGCACTGCTCAAGAACTATCCGTCTACAGAGTCAGGCGGGTACGTCGGTTGGTGTGGACAAGCTGAGTTGCCACATCGTGGAAAAGGCGGTAGTTGGTGCCTGGATCGGCGGTGGCATTGCGCGTCGATGCAAGCTAAGCTCTCCTGCTAAACATCCTCCACAGCCCTAAGGATATCGAGTACGCCAGCTTTATGTTGTACCATAGTGCTCTCGTGCGCCCTCATGATGCCCTTGCGCCCTCGCAATGGTCACTGTTCTCAGGAGCCAGTTCCGAAGCTTAAAGTTATCTACAGCTGCATCCAAGACCCATCATCAAACAGAGTTCCTTCTCTCTGACATTTGATCAGTCCGTGTGGTAGTCACGGTCGGCGAACGCAAGGTAGTCACGGAGACATGCAGGCAGAAGCCGAGTTGCCTGAAATCATCACCATGGTAAGGAGAAGTGCCGTTGACGGCTACGCGAACGAGCTGCTTGGTATTGACACCACGTTGCGACAGCGCAAGTCAACTCGGAGGATAGATATTATGGAGGGCAGCAACGTGGAGGCGACTGACTTTATTGTCTGGCGGCCCCTGTGAGGAAGCCTGCCATTAGCGGCGTGGAGTGAAAGGAAAATGTGCACGGTGTCCCGCGGTTGCGCCTGCTTATTGCATTCTGGCAAACACCCTGCCCAATTGCATCTTAGCCGATCCCGTGCCCTTGAGGCCAGTGTTCGCCTGTCAATTGCAATCGAAAGCAAGGTTCCGCACGTGTTTCATATACGGCACTGAAGCGTCCTTAGATTGTAACCACTCCTGGGCCTTTCCGAAAGGTCAGCAGCAAATTGTGATACCCGTATCATGTCGGGTCACGATTCTTGCCGACTCGACCAAGGACAGCACCCGGGTGTGGCGCGGGGATGACCGGAATCATGCGCTGTTGGCTCGACGGGGGTGGAGCGTGACGCGGCGGTCCCGCTATGGGACCGGCTGTTTGTTGCCCAGGCAGCAACGGTCAAGTGGGGCAGTGTCCCATCTCGCAACAAGCTGATTCCGAACATCAATCACAGTGGCCGAATTGATGCTGCTGAACATGAAAGAGGATCATCGGCATGGAACGCGAAACTACGAATGAAATGCAAGACCTGCTGCGTGAGGCACAGCTGCGGGCCGAAGTCGCTGAAAGACGCTTCGAGGATGAGAGACGACGACGCGAAGCAGCAGAGCAACGACGCGAAGCAGCAGAGCAACGACGCGAAGCAGCAGAGCAACGACGCGAAGCAGCAGAGCAGGAACAGCTCCGGGAGCTACAACAACGCCAAGCAGCAGAGCAGCAACTCGAAGCAGCAGAACAACAGACACAACCGACTACCTTGAACGAATACCTCGATGCGTGTCATCGGTTGGTCTTCACCAAACTTCAGGTGGAACCGAATCCCGACCGACTATCACGAGGTTCTTTGACCAATCCACAAAGCAAACGGTGTCCCAGCAGCCTGCAGCAATGGCCAGATTTCCTGGAGCAGCAAAGGCGCATATTCGGTGTGCTCCTCGATAGCTTCCCTTGCGATTCAGATCGACTCTTCGAGAGTGAGCACTTTCTAGCAACCATGGGCGCCAGGATCGGTGGACGAAGCATCGCGGACGAGAAAGTCCTGGAATTCTTCTTGCACAACGCTGTGGAGGATCCCGTGAGGAATATCGTCAATCAGCTTGTTGACATACCAGCCGTCAGAAAGGCGTTCGATCTTGGCGATGGCATCGTGTTCGAGAACCACCCGCATGCGCTGAGCGAAACCTCAGAAGAGGTGATCGATAGGCAGGCGCGTACCGTACCGCCGAGCACACCGGGACACGGAGAGAATCTGAGGAAGCTGCAGGCGGACCAGATCTGCATCTACCGCTCCGACGATGCCCAAGGGGAGCGGACGAGGGCCTTCATCTGCGAGTACAAGCCGCCGCACAAGTTGACGGCCCAACATTTGCATGTCGGTCTGCGCATCACGGATATCTACAAGGAGGTCGTAAACCGGAAGACGATACCCACTTCAGAAGACCCAGAGGCGCGCTTTGCATACCACGCCGAAAGGCTGACCGCGTCAGCGATCACCCAAACCTACCATTACATGATCGAGGGCGGCCTCGAGTACAGCCTCTTGATAACCGGAGAAGCCATCGTGTTCCTCAAGATTGATTGGAAGAATCCAGAGACCCTCTACTACCACTTGGCGGTGCCGAGCGCCGAAGTCGCTGTCCAGACAAAGGACGCTCATCTCTGCACAGCCGTCGCTCAGTATTTGGCCTTCGCGCTGCTGGCCATCGAAGGGTTAGGAGAGCGAGCGCACAGTCAGAACGAACGCGACCGGGCTACGCAGAAGCTGAACAAATGGGAGGTGTCATTCGATCTTACATACCGATCGATACCACCGGAGGACCGGTCCTTCCTTTCGGACAGCTCGCCGGGCTACCAGCCAAATACATATGGCGATGTAGATCGATCGCCGATTCGTCGACGAAAGAATCCGCGGCGGGGCCAGGGGCACGTTGATGCTGGGATCGCGCCATCGAGACGAGACGATGGGTCCGAGTCGTCGGATGAGGAGCCCAATCCAAGAGCGCCAGCCACCCCAACGCCGACTCAACGGACCGCGAGACAAGGAGCCCGACGGAGTGAGCGCCTGGTCATGCGGACACGTGGCGGCAGCGTCAATAACAGCGGGCAACGCCAACAGTTCTGCACCCAGAAGTGTCTTCTTGGTCTGGTCCGAGGACACGCCCTTGACCCAAACTGCGCAAACGCTGCACTTCACCGCCAGGGGGAGGCGTCTCATAAGGACGCAGCCTTCCGCCATCCCGTCGATCATGCCCAGTGGCTGAATCTGCTCCAAGCGCAGCTGCAGGAAACACTCGACGACGGCATAGCGCCCCTAGGACGGAGCGGTGCTCGCAGTGTACTCTTCAAGGTAACCTTGCTTGCTTATGGGTACACGTTTGTAGGCAAGGGCACAATCCAGGCTTTCATCCCCGATCTCGAACACGAAGCTGCCGTCTATCGACGCTTGGATGATCTGCAGGGCATCCACGTGCCTGTGTTCCTCGGCGCCGTAGATCTGCGATGCGTGGACAGAATATACTACTTCGACCACAGGGTGTACATAGTGCACTTGACATTCCTAGCATGGGGCGGAGAAAGGCTCTACGAGGCACAAGGGCCTACGTATACCAAGAAACGGCAAGTCAAGGGCAGCTTGTGCGCCATACATCAACATGGTGTCATTCACAACGATGTGCGAGCTGAGAACATTCTTCTCTGTCAGGAAACCAAAGGGGTGATGGTGATTGACTTCGAGCGGGCGGTGCTATTGGAGCCGCCACGACCTCCGCTGGCAAGAATGGCGCCGAACAAGCGTCTCTTGCCAGATGCACCTGGCGAGCGAAAGCGTCATAAATCGCGTCGGGTGACGAAATGCTTTTCCAACGACATCATGATGGTGAGTGATCTTTTCGTCACCACCAGTACATAGGTCCTTCATGCTACTATGATAATAATGATGATGATGATGATGGCTGTGACTGGCATGTATTGGAGCTGGCCCTCTCATGAATTGTGTCGCGAAACGGGGCCCGCCTCGCATTCATAGCTAATAATTCCTGTGAACTCTACCTCCTCAACACTTTCCCCCACGAAACGGATACATGTCAAGTGACGGATTGCTATTCCAATGACATTTTGACAGCGAATTATCTTCTTGTTTCCACGAGGATATAGACCTAGGATACCTCTTATGAAAACTAGATTGATCAGTGGCAGCCCCGAAATCGCGTTGTGACTCCGGCAACGAGTAGGTGGACTGGGAGACCCCCTCGGTCTTAATGCAGCAAATGAATCCCGTGCGGCAGAGTTGATTAATAAGATGACGACGCCGCGTGCAGAGATTTCTGTGCCATTTTTCTAAACTCAGGTCTTACCAATTTTGCGGCTTGTGCCCCAGACGATAGTGATTTCTAAGACCAAGCTGCAACGCAAGATCTTCAAGATCCAGAAGACTGATGTCTCTAGTCGTAAAGCTCAAAACGGACTGCACGTCGTCAGACCAATCGAAGCCTGTCAGATCAAGGCCAAAGGCAAGAGTGCCGGCTGGCTCCGCGAGACATCATGGCGGGTCGCTCCTTGACGCATGCAGCAGCACAAGTGCTGCATACGATACGGAGTAAGGCTGGATAGGTAGGCATATACTCGTAGCCCGTAGGTACTCATTGCTGGCATCGTAGTCTGCGCTCCTTCCTCGTACGCCCTGGGTACGTAGCGTACTCGCGTATCGCTCCCGGTCTATGTGCAGAGAAAAATCATCACTCCTCTCTGGGGAATTTTGGCAGTGTCGGCGTCTTCGCCTCCACCCTCGGCTGCCGTCTATGCGCCCGCTTCAGCCTCACTTCCGTTCCTTTAAGTAGTGGCCCAGCCGCAGGGCGAGACAAGAATGCTCAGCATCCGGGCCAGCATTTTCTGCTTTCTCCTGTGTCCTACCTGGTGCCATCAGCTTGTACGGAGTGCGTACGTACGTACCATTCGTAGCCAGCCTCGGTGCCTGCGTACGGTGGGCCTGGTGGGCACATTGAGGGACCCAATAAGCCAATCCGGGGCCGTTGCCCCAGAGGCTTCCGTGATCCGCTGCGGGCGCTACGGCTCTTAGCGGCACGGCATCCGTGGGCCGGTCGTGCCAGGGGCAGCGATGGGTGGGTGTCTGCATCGTGGAAGCACTAACTCGTTGAGTAGTGAGTCAGCCATAGGCTAGCAGGGGAGACGGCCCCTAATGGTCCACCGGTGGGCCAGCCCACGTTACGGTGGAGGTGCAGGAGCTGAACATTCAGCTGCCAGAGCTCACAGAGGCCAATTGCCGGTCTGGACCTCGAAGTGTCAACTCCACAAGGCTCCTCAGTGGTCGGTCACCCGCATGAAGCCACACATTGCATATTTTGCATCATCACGTACTTTGGCGCTTCCTGGATAACTTTCCCGTCCCAGGTCGCGCAGGGATTGGAAGACAGAGACGCGGTATATTACAATGTCACCGCTAGCGTTTGTGCCATATCAGCTATACGATCGAGACATCTTGGGATGGCTTAAATCGGTTTATCGGCGCTCACGTAGCTTCAAACTCGGAACATTCGACTCATCTCTAGTCGCCACATCAATACAACGTCAAGCACGCAAATAGCGGGATCTTGCCCTAGGCTACGTTAGCGATGTAATCATATTAGTCCACTGCTTTGTAGTGGCATTATTATAACACATCGTACCAGGTCATCGCCACGTGAGAGACGGCGTGGCATCTCTGCTTCTCAATTAGCTTGAGAGAATATATAAAACGCTTTGAAATACACTGACTTCCTTCTAGTCTTGGAGTTAAGGGGACTGGGAAAATCTCAACTGGACACGGGACATACGCCCCATGCCAGCGGACTGGACACACAAGAGTTCGAGCGCCGCGGGACGCCCGAAAGTGGGGTCGTCTTGGATCACATCCTCATGATTCGCGCTATCAGCTCTTGCTCCTGAAGCAGGACCGGACGATGCGATGCCGGCAGTTGGCGGCGTATATGGGCGGCCGTGGTTGGTCGGCCAACGCGGACTTTAGCGTTGATGCGGGCCTTCCACGGCGCTGACTGTTATGACGAGGAGCGAGGCCTTTCGAGGCCCTGACCGGAGGGTTGTCGGTTTTGCCATTGATCCAACGCTGGTCACATAGCATATGCCTGGCTGCTTCTTGATTGTTCCCCACCGCTATTTCGAGATCCCCCCGAATTCCAACAGGCATAACACACCGTTCTTGCGCAACTGAAAAATGACTTTTGGCTGGACTTGAGCGCCCTTCGGCCTTCAATGATCCTTCCACGAAGCATTTTCTTCAGCAAATCCAAGAGTCTGCAATGGCCTCTTCTACAAACTTCCTGCGAGAGTACAAGCTCGCCGTCGTCGGTGAAGGTGGTGTCGGTAAATCTTGTCTGACCATCCAATTGATTCAGAGCCATTTTGTGGACGAATATGATCCCACTATAGAAGACTCGTACCGCAAGCAGTGCCTCATTGACGACGAGGTCGCCCTACTCGATATCCTCGGTCCCGCCGGCCAGGAGGAGTACAGCATCATGCGCGAGCATTACATGCGAACCGGAGAGGGATTCCTGCTCGTCTACTCTATCACTTCGCGACAGAGCTTCGAGGATATCATCGCCTTCCAGCGGCAGATTATGCGGGTAAAAGATAGAGATCACTTCCCGATGGTCGTCGTTGGCAACAAGTGCGATTTGGAGGGCGAGCGAGAAGTAACCAGGCAAGAGGGAGACGCCCTCACAACTTCGATCAACTACAAACTTATCGAGACCTCGGCCAAGTCCCGCATCAACGTCGACAAAACGTTCTACGACATTATCCGCGAACTCCGGAGATACAACCATGAGATGCAAGTCTACTCCGCCGGCAGCGGCTTCCCGAAGCTCATGGACGTGGAGGACATTGAGAGGGAGGCCGGCTATGCACTGAACAAGGTGGGTACTACACGGCGCAATATTACCCTGCGAGCTGCTGACCGCCTAGACTGGATCCGCGTCAAGAGCAATCCTTGCTTTCGCCGAAGAATATGGGAGACTGGCGCAAGAGCAGCTTGAGACGCTGCCCATTCCCAAGCGACTACCTCCAGAAGCAGAGATCAACGAGATGCTTGCTAATGTCGACCTGATCAAGCGATCGCTGGAGCACATGCGTAAGGTCGTAGCAGCCACCAGTCAGATCGACGGGGTTGGAGAAGTCGGCACATCTCCTGAGCGGAGCGGAGTTGTCACCTTGTATGGAGCCGACACGAGGCCCACGGCATGCCAAGGGTGGAGCTAAGGAGCGGCGATGAGCTATCCACCAAGCCAGCTGTTCCTCTTGGGTTAATTTGGAGAGTTGGGGTTTTGCGCGTCGGGCAGCTCATAGCGATGAAAATGGTCTATCTGGGCGCTCACCAACCGCTGGGAGGCAGGCCGCTGGGCGCTCTACGACCAGTTGAATCCGCAGAGCGAACTCGTCTGGCAGCCCATGGTGTACTGGCCCACGCTCAAGGCACAGATGCTACTTCCTCGTAGCTCGCAATGGCAGTGTGGGCAGGTGCCTCTGTATTCGCGGACGAGGCGTTCTTCTATATGGGGTCGGGAGCTTTTAGTCCTGCATCAGACCACTTTGACGAGAAATCCTTGAAAACTTGCATTTTGCACGTCCTACCGTCACGGTGCAACTCGTCTAATCATGCAGAGGACCGCTCCCGTTGGGAGCGGCCGCAACAGCAGCGCAGGCCGGGCGGCTTGCCAACAGGGGCTCAATGCTATTGCCGATTTGGACAAGCTGCCTCTGGGGACCGAGTCAATTTCGCGCCAGGATATCCATCAGAGCTCTGCGCATGCACACTTATCCAGCTTTCGTGCACACAGAATTGTGAGTCTTATTTGTCATAAAGAGGTATTGAGCCTTTTGATGGCTGACATCGGGAGAGCAAGGCGCGGGTGATGTAGGCCCAATTGCAATGCAACTCTCTTGAGATGCGTTCATGGGTATTAAATGCAAACGACATCGAGACGGCATCACTACTTTTTTGTCGTGTTCCACTATTTACACTTGATCCTCCTATTTCGCGACTCCAGGCTCATCCTGAGTCTGTGGAGTCATCTCTTCCTCAAGATGGCTCGCAGTTTCAACCTCGCTACCCCGCCGCTCAGCCTGTAATTGCTGGTTACCGTCATTTGCGAAGTTGCTCGAGCTCGGCGCCGCAGATGAGGGGTGAGATATCTGCTCCCGGAGAGGATGCTCGCTCCCTGTCGTTACGGCGCCGATGTTGGAGGATGTATGTGCCTGTGAGAGCGCAAAGTCGCCGGAATCAAAGTATTTTCGTCCCTGAATCAGCACCAAGGTTAGCCCTGTTTAACGCAACGATGTAAATTGAAACGCGATGATGTTAAGAGGATGTGTGTACCTCAAGTTGATGATGGAGAAGGTTTCCCCGGCTTGGTAACGTTCCGTATAAGCGCAGGAGGCCCTCCTCCTGTTCGTTGTGGGGCTTGGCGTTCCGGAGAGAACTCATGCCGCCAGAGACTTGCGTGTAAGTTTGAACTTGTATTCCCTAACATCGGCAAGGGTTAAACAAGAGTCAGGCTCAATATATTGGCCTGCGTTATGTTGGGTGTTGGCTGCCCAAGGAGAGAAACCATTGTGGTGGAGCATGGCGGGCAAGAGTATGGGAGTCGCACTTACCCTGGGCATTGCCAGCGATGCAGCCGACTACCTCGCCATAGGCTACATGGGAGTATGGCAGGCGAATAAATGGGTATCCCGAGAGCCGATGAGCACCCAACACTCGATCCAGGGCTTACGGCATTGGACGGTCGCGCAACCTGTTCAGCAACGTGTGACGTCATGGTGGACAGACAGAGTTCACGCGAGGCGAATTGTCCGCAGGATTGATAGCGTTAGCTGCTCCCCCCTGTCTTAACCGCCGGGCTAACAGTAGATCGTTCTGTTATTTGTGGGAACCTGGGCTTCCATACGGATCGCCTTCCGTTGGATGAGGCAGCGAGAAGACCATTTCTGTTCCTCAGTATTCTTGTTATTCCTGTCGCAGGTATGTTTCAAACTTTCACCAGCGTCAGTTATCTTCTTCACCATGAACGCAGCGTCTATGGCATGAACGAACCGTCATGCACTTCGCGAGACTGTCAACCGACTTCGAGTAGCAGCCGTATGGTGTATTTCGTCTGATGCGATGATCATCGGCCTATCCTACCTACCTCACGGCAATTTATAAACACTCCCTGATGGATGCTGGACTTCCTATCCTCGACGATATACTCTCAAACAACTCCGCGCCGCCTTGGACTTTGCGCGCTTTCGTGGCTCACCTCAACCAACACCACTGCCTCGAGGCTCTTCAGTTCTTTCTCGACGCCGAGCACTATGCCATGTCCTACGAAGAGCTAGTCAGCAAGAACACTACATCTAATGACAGGGACTCTATCCCTACGCTCTGGCAAAAGCTGATGCAGCTCTACATCCGTCCCTCTGGCCGGCGACAAGTCAATATACCTGAACGGGAGCGAGAACATCTGCTGAATCTCTCGCCTGAGCCTCCACCTCGCCCTAATGAACTTCGTGAGGCATGCCGGTGCGCCTACGATCTCATGAATGACTCGGTAGCCGCGTTTCTCCGCACACCCGAGGCTACGCCACACAAATGTCCACCAGAGGAGTGGTTGCAGCCCTCCGATCAACGACCACAACCTCACATGTGTGGAAGTAGCGACGTTTTAGGGCGTCCCAGACTCTCATTATGTACCGCAGAGTCAGAGGCTCTAACGAGAGACGAGGATGGGAATTCAGATTCTTTCAGTTTCCCTGTGGACCCACGTCCAGGATGGCTTCGGCATATATTCGCCGCAAGTGCTAAGCCTTGGAAGAGGGTAGCTACTACCCTCGGCTGTACCCACGCAAAATAATGTGCTACTGGCTGGGGATGTCCACGAAGCGTGGACTCGGGCAGCTGGTGGGTAGTGAAAGATGTCAACGCCAGAAAGGATCAACGCCAAGGAAGGAAAAATGCTCAAACGGCTCGCATAGCCTCGACGCCGACTGTTATTCCCGTTTCAATTAGATAGAAATCAAGCTTTCTTCAAATCAAAACTCCATCCCCACGGTTGACAAAAGATTCGTTATCATTACCAATCCTACGAGAAGACATGGCAGGAGACCTTGCTGACAGGGAAACCGTGCTGGCTCGCACCAGGGATTGGCGTCGGCCCCGCGTCTGCAGTCTTGTGTAACGGCGCAACCCAAGCAGCGCCTCCCCACACGGTCCCACCTCCCAACACCCTGGATTGCTCTGGTAGCTTAACATTCAGTTCCCACTTTGCTCCGGGTACGCTCTCGTTCTGCTCCACCTAGGTGGCTTTCTCCATCACGGTTGTTTGACTCGCGAGGCGCTGTATGGGTTTTGCGATCGGAATTACAGAGCAACTTAACCAGCCAATGATTGCCGCGCACTAACTATAGAGTCACCACATCGACCCTGCGAAGGAGGGTGTCTTGAAAAGGACCCAGCTCGAAACCGTCCACCAATATCTTTTGGCATCTGCCTTGAGCATTTTATTAGGACGAGCTGGCAGGGTATGCAGGTACCAGCCCGTTAGGGTTCATCAGCCGTGATGGACTTAGCATTGCCTCAGAAGCGAGACAGGACAGCCGATAACTTTGCAAGGGCAACGCGCCGCCTGATGAAAAGATGTGAGGAAATGAGCCGCCGGTATGACGCTGATGTGTATCTTGTCGTGCGCCGAAAATCTCAGCACTATGATTATAACTCTGCAGACGACCCTTCTTTCCTAACTCCCAATGTTCAGCTTGTTAGTGGGCTCAATCCTTGGACCTGCACGTCCGCTAACTCTCTTCAAGGAAAAAGCTTACCCACTAGCTGTTAGAAGAACGCCGGCAGATTTTCACGGTCAGGGCAGCGTTCAGGATGGGGCAACTGATGGCGCAAGCATGGACAGCCAAACCGCTGGTGAGGAGCAACTGGATTGAGGTCGTAGTGAATAGACATATCCGCCACCATGTTACCCCACCTGCCTGAATGGGAGTAAGTGACAGCCTCACACAAGCAAAAATAGCATGTGCGCCTGTCCGCGAGCTGAGCGCTCCGTAGTGCTAACAGTTACGTCTTGCTCTTGCCGCGTAGCGCTACAGGCGAGGCAACCCGATCGCGGGTTGCGCAAAGGAGCCTTGAGGAACGTAGCTTGCACATGCAAAATGAAAGGTTGGCAGTTTGCTGTTGTGGCAGCCATTGGTGTGCTCTAAAATGCCTTAGCTATTCTTGATTGCCGTGAATCACCGTGAATTCCAGGACGATGAATGCAATGTAGCCTGCGACCATGGTTCCACCAATCCATCGTGAAAACCGTGCACCAAACCAAACCGTTGCTGTGAATGCAGCTGTCGATGCCCACAAAACTGCCAATTCGGATATTGCCACGTTCCCTCCGTCCAAGTCACCCTTCGTGTCAGCCATTATGATGCCACAGCAAAGGGACAGGAGGAATATGTTACTGCCGGCGCAGTTCGCCACCATGATCCCAGGGTGACCTCGGTAGCCACTCATGACGGCTATAAACTTCTCCGGCAGTGTAGTCGCCATCGCAAGGATTATGACGCTGAAGAGAACGTCGGAGATGCCAAATTGGTCGGTGATGTTTATTGCCGCTTGAGAGAGCACGTAACCAGCGAGGCAGATGGCGAGGAAGCCAAAAAAAAGGCAGAACCAATGGTAACTGATCATATGCTGATGGCGCCGGTGGTGGCTTTGTCTCGCCGTGGTATTCGCATTGCCGCTGGCAAGCAAGCCTGTCGTACTTCCTGCGGTGCCGCTGCCGTCGTCGTCATCATCGCTATCATCAGAATCTTCTGGGGCCACAAGAGTCCTTCGCCCAATTGCCTGTGCTACAAGCAGGAAGTAGAGTCCAAAGGTCGCTATTAGAATTGGGCCGCAGACCATCCAGGTGATTGATGTCGAAAGGTAGACGAGGGGCGTTACCACAGTGGTCAAGATTAGGGCCACAAGGGAGTAGATTCGCGAGCTCCTGTCGAACTCAATTGTGTTTCCTCTGTCATAGCATAGCAAGCCTAGGGAGAATGCGCCTAGAATGTTGGAGATCGCAGCACCAATGACGTTACCAATGGCTATGGAGGATCGGCCTTGGGCCAGTGATGCGACAACAACCGCGAGCTGAACGTCTTAGTAACTATGGCCAACAACAGGTGCTAACACTTACCTCTTCCCATTCTGCGCCTGCTGTGAGGAGACCAATGGTCACCTCTGAGACGCCGATGCGGCTGGCGACAATAGCTGTGTGGGCGATGAACTTATCGGCTCCAAATTCGAGAAGAAACAGTGTAGAGACGAATGCGCCAATGTTAAACGCGACAACACCAGCTTGCGCCATGGCTGGCAGCGAAAAATGTTTTCAAACGCCCGCTAGGTTGAGAAGGTAGCCCAGGGCACGGGAGGTTGTTTTGCTTGAGTGATAAATTGTTGGATTGAGGTATTCGGATCTTCGTTGGGTGACATGGACAAATATGAAAAGCGGGCCAGGACCACGCTGCATCGTCCGCGGGGTAGCTATACTCGGTTCAGTGCTTGCACCAAAACTCAACTGCCAAACACGACCTGCTTGCTGGGGACACGGACACCTCCAGTCAACCTGGCCTCGTGTCCACAAGCGACTTCTTCCATCCCTCGCTCCAGCCAAGTCGAAGCGCGGCGCCGCCAAATCGATGCGATGACATGCCCAACAGTGAGAGGCATACAACTCCAAAACCCCGCTGTACTTGCCTAATTGGGCAATGGCGATAGCCTCGGGAAAAAACCAGGGGGTGGGCGCGGGGTTTGCGTAAGACCTTTCGTCACTTCGTTCCTCAAGGCACGCGATCTGCGAGCACGACAGGAATCGCATTGTGCTACGGGAATCGTGAGCGCTCGCAAGTGTGCGTAGTTGGTTGCAGAGCGCGTAGTGTACCAGGACACCCCAAGAATAGCCTTGCAAGCACTCGCGATTTCTATAGTACAATGCTTTTGCTGTCGTGCTCGCAGATCGTATCGTGCTACCCAGGACATCCTAAAAATAGCTTTGCAAGCCCCCCAATTCTCCCTGCCAGCACGGTTTCCTGCCAGCACGGTCTCCTGCCAGCACGGTAGCATAGCTCAAACGCACCAAGTCACGTTCTCCGTGAACGAAGGCATAAGGTGCGCACTGTTTGACTTATCCCCAACTGTCTCGTCTGTAGGAAGTGTTGACGGTTCATGCAAGAACCAAGGATCGGGCTGCCGCTAAACCTAGAAAGGACAACATCGTGTTTCAGGAGCAAGGACGAATACACTACTCTTCACTCATTTTGCGCCATTGTTGCTTGACTGCCGACGCCGTCCGATCGAGCTTGGAAGCGATCCAGGACTCTGACTTGGTCTCCCTCTTCCATGCTCTTAGCCGACGTTCTTCTAGCGGGGACCACCGGCGGCGCTTGACGCACACATTCCTGCTTCCCCCCTTAACACTCAGTGAATCGTCGTCATTGTCGCTGCCAGAGATACCATCATCATCACTCCGACTGCATTGCTCGTCCATGCAACTCAAAGAATCTTCGTTCGAAGTCTCTTTGCAACCGCTCTCAAGAACCATAGATCGTCTGCGCGGGCTGTAACGCCGTTTCAAGGCGTTGCTCACGGGTTGGTCGTGCCCTTCATTGCTCGAAATATCCTCGGTCAATGGAATTTGTAGTAAAGAGAGGGCTTCGAAGAGGGCTGCACGGAAGATTGTGCATGATTTGCACTGGCCAGCTTGGCCCATCTCTTGTGCTCCGCCGAACGGCACTACCGGAGGGAGCCCAGCCCGTGGCGACCACCATGCACCGGCCCTAGGAGGATGGCTCTTCATTTTATCTCCATAGAGATGAGAGGCAGATTTTTTTGAAGATTGTCCTGAAGAGAAGACAGCCACGTCTGAGCGAATACTTGTGGGAGGGCTCATGGGGCCGCCACATTGAGCCGTCGCTGAGTGGAAGCTGCGCGTGGGATAGCGGGCATGAGCATGCATGGCCAACCGATTGTCAGCGTAATTACTGTTACTGCTGTCATTGATGCGACGAGTTGATGACCGTCGACGGGGCTCGTCTTGAGCATCAACCGCATTTTCGACTGTTGAGGCAATATTGCAACCACCTGGCTGACGCAGCAAGGTGCCACGTTCAGCAGTGGAGGGCAACCTCGGTCGCTTCGCTTCCCGTTGGTCATCAGTGCCACTACCATCTTGGCCGTCCCTCAGTAGTCGCTTCGCCTGTTTGGAAATCAGCGCAGTGTCTTGCTGTTGACCTGCCTCTAGCCAACGCTGAAAGCCCATGTGATCATGGGGTAGGTTCTCCGGAGAGGGACTCTCAACATTGGCGGCTGCAGGACTAGATGCGCTCAAAGCTGGGGGTAGGAGGGAGGCGTCGTGGCGAATAGTGTCGTGAACAATGCCCTGTTTTGATAGAACCGGCGATTGCATCGCGGCATCATCTCTGGACTGCGCCAACAACCCCGATTGCTCCGTAGCACCATCGACGACCTGTTCCTCCGCGGTGGGATCCAGAATGGCCGCCGGTGAGTAAGGGTTCATCAGTGTCGAAAACATCTCATCAGCTTCTCCGGCCCTCTCGTCCTCCTCCACGACAATGACAGATCCTGGAGAATTTTGTCAGCCTCGCCTCTCATACAGCTTGTCCATGAGGTGGCTACCTTGATTCTGACCATCGCGTTGAATTGCCTCCGATGTCTTAGCTGGACGGGTCGACTGAGGCGCATGTCTCGATGAAATGCTCGGATGTTCGTTAACTTCTTTGCCATCTGCACTAGAAGCACAGCACTTGTCCGTAAGCTGCAAAACGGACTGCATGTCCTCAGACCAATCGAGGCCTGTCAGATCAAGCGTCATAATATCTTCCTGGTCTCTGGCATGTTAGTTGCAACTTGAGATACCCAATAGTGGCTTCCCTAGAACATACCATTCATCTCCAAGAAACTTTCTGCAACCGATTGAGAGAGCTGGTCTTCACCGCGACAATCTGGTAGCGTGAAATCTCTATGATGTCTCTGTGGTGCAGGAGCCGGGTGCTTCTTTCGCGGCCTTTGTGGCACAGGGACGTATGGTTTGAACTTCAGGGATGCCATGGCGCGGGGAAGCCAGAAGTGTCGGTATCTTGTAAGCGGAGTTGAAAAGAGAAGAGTGAGATATTGAGAGGGACGGGAAGCCCTTCCCATTTATCAAGGGGTGAATTTCCCCTTCCCCTTGCGCTTGCCAGTCAGGCCTCCAGCAGCAAGTGGCTCAGGACCGACCTCGGCATTGCCGAGTCCCCTTCAAAAGTTCCTCCGCCGAGACGAGGAAGCCGCAGGATCCAGGCCATTTCCATGCCAGTCATCCCGCTCAGCCTCCCCCTCGGCTCTTTTCGAAGATACCAATCCTGACTCCTGGGATTGCCAGCTCCCTCGCATTGACATGGGGCCGAACCCACTTCCTTCTCTCATCTGGCTTCAACTGCAACTGATGACCAATGGCCAAGTCTCCGCAGCGTGGAGCTTGCAGCCACTTTGGCCAGGCTGGGCCGGTGAAAATAGTGCAACGGGCCGACCGAGTTTACATGGGCCGCTCGGACACGCTCGATTGGTAGATGCCCTACATCCAGTCTCACGATATATTTTGTGGCTGGCTTGCCGAGCTCATCATCGGCCAATCCGTTGGGCCGACGGAGACGCATACATGCCGATTCTTGGGAAGGTGCTTCGACTCAAGCGCGAAAGGCGGCATGGATGTCCTCTTCCCTCCCTATCGTACGCATCGGACCCAGGCTTCAACGAGAGACTGATCGCCAGCGCATCATCCATGGACATCGCTGGTTGCAAGTGGCAGGACAACCTGGAACCGATGGATGCTCCCAGACCAAGGCAAGGATGTTGCATCTAGCGGATTGGTCCCTAGAAGACCCGACACTCGCATTGAGGGGTTGATAGTGTCATCCCGACCTCCCTTGCGCCGGGTCAGCGGCTACCCGGCCAAGGCCCAGTCTGACACCCATGAAGCAAGCTGTGCTGGATGCATCCGAAGGACGTGCCACAACGAAACGGCAGCCTAGTGGTAAGACGTCTGGACCATGCCACAGCGTCACCTTCGTTTCCCTCACCGGGTTCTATCGGCATTGACAGACCTTTCCTAGTCCGGCAGAGCGCGGGGGGGTGCCAGGAGGCAGACTCCGTGCAGGAGGACTGAAGCAGGGGGCGAGACTGCGGAAAGCTGCCGGCCATTCGAGGACGGACAACGGCCAAGCGCCTCAGCTTGCTTCCCATGCCCCACCCCCTTTGTGATCGGCGCCGCAGGTTGACCGAGTCTTGCGATCCCGCCACGAAAGCGATTTGCCACTGCGCCTTGCCGTGTCGTGGCGGGCTGACGATCCCTTCTTGCGTAATAAAATCTCGTTCGGCGTGATCATGCGTCCAACAGCAAGGCAGACTGACAGGGAGAACACGCCGCTCCTTGGGCGAAGCAAGCGGGGCTGACAATCACGTCTGTCGGATGGATGTTCTTGGCTGGCAAAGGACCTGCCTCACCCCTGGCACGCACAGGAGAAGCGACGGGTGCGTCGTCGAGTCGTATGTCTTTCCACGTCTCCCTGTGTTGTCGCAGGGTCGCATCGAGGGCGAGGTCGATGCGGTAGGCCTGCTCCAGCGGCCGACATTCTGGCCAGAAGCAAGGCTCTTCTCTCGGATCCCTGACAGACGAGCAAAGGTTGACGACGCGTATCAGGCGTCAACAGCATGAGTAGGAAGCTGACTGCCACATTGCCGTTGCCCGATTGCCCATGGAGGATTGAGACCATGGCTTGTGACAATTTTCTTGCATGGTTGGTACTTTTGAACAGACCCAGGACGACGCTCCTGGCCCCCTTTCAGAGTTCGTTTAGGCACTCAGCGCCATGGAAGTGAAGTGTTTTGGATCGTGGTCAGCATGGTGGATCCCAATGCGGCAACAAGCTCGCGCTCTTAATAGCGAGATCAAGTCCGCATCTTGTGGCTGACGGGCAGGTTTGATGACCAAGGTCTCAGGCTCCAAGGCCGGCTTCTGTAGGCCAAATCCTCCGCCAGTGCTCGCCATCATCGTTGTTGCCCCATCTTCGGACATGCAGCTGCAAGTCCGCTCGCAAGTCCGTGTGAAGCCGATCTTGCCGCGTCGAGAGCGGGCTGATGATCCGTCCATTGCGTAATGTAATCTCGGTTGGCGTAATCATGCGTTCGATGGTGAGGCAGACTGGCCGGGAGAACACGTAACTCGTTGGTCGAATCAACATGGGACACGAAGCTCCATGTCTGTTAGAGGTATTGTTGGCTGGCAAATGGTCCCACGCCGCCCCTGGAGATTGCGAAAGAAGCGTTTGTGTCCCATGCATCCCGCGGCTGTGTTCGAGGTGCGTCGTACTCCCGACGTCTCCTTGGGCCGAAGCAGCCCTCCATCCGTCGCACCGGGGCCGATGTCGATGAGGCAGCTCTGCTCGTGAAGCCGCCATCCCCCGGGAACACAGCCGCGGGATGCAGGGGACATCAACGCCAATGCAGGAAACAGGCATCCGAGGTGCTCATCCACGCTTGCCCCGTAGAGGAAAACCGAGACCATCGCTCGCGACGCTTTTTGCCTCATGCAGTAATTCTGAAGAGAGCCCAGCAAAGGCATCCAATCGCATCGACTCGGTCGCGCTCTTCGGTACGCGAGACGTCGGGGTGTTGATTCCACAGTCGCCGAGGGAGATGGTGGGGTGGGTGGTTTGGTCGCGCACCAGACTTCATGCCAGCCCACGGGAGGTGGACAAGCCTCGACCTACTGGCAACATCGTGGTAGGGATAACAAGACCGAAGAGTCCAGCCCTGAGCGTAGGTGCTGTCATGGCTTTCGTCTTGTTTCGATGGTCGTGCCAGTAGACGCCGGACGTGATGCGAAGGATGACTAAGTGTGCTGTGGGAACCAAGGGAGAAAAAAGAGACTCGAGAGGTACATTGACAGGAGAGAGCGGAGGGTCGCCGTTTTATGGGCGGCGCAAAAGCAGCGAGGGATGGAGGGTCCGAGAATTGCCCGATGAGGCAACCACCGGATGTGGTGGGCCAAGACCACCATTTCCGGAGGCGGGCATGCCGTCGTAACTTTTACTAATATATATATAGATTAGCCTCGTAGAATACTCTTACCCCCTATCGCCTATACTAGTTATACTAGCGCTAGTTATTCGCTACTTTATAGCGAATTATTATAATATATTATTATATTACTATCTCTTTACCTGATTAGTATACTATCGCTATTATATAGCCTAGTCTCCTTCTACCTCGCTATCTATATATAATTAATCGCCCCCCCTTATTATTATAATTATATTAATTATATCTTATTTAACCTTATATCCTTTTAATTCCCTATTTATCCTAGTCTTTACTTTATAATATATACTTAATATATAGCGCGTATATAAGGTACGCGTTCTTAGCGCACTTATTATTATTCATCTAGTTATTATATTATTATACTATTAAATAGCTATTTAGTAATTAGGTTAGTAACTATTAGTTAATATATCCTTTTCTTTCTCTCTCTTTATATTATCTCTTAGTAACTTATATCCTCTTTATAAGTTACTTACTCTTTTCTTATACTCTTAACTCTTATTATTACCTCTTTACCTTACTTTACTTATACCTTATATTTAAGTATCTTACCCTTTACCTTTAAATTATAAGTCTATTTTTAGCTTTACTATACCTTATATATTTTACCTTATTATTATTCCTAATCTTTTATTAATTCCTTATAGCCTATAAGTATATTCCTAAGAAGAAGGAGATAATTATTACCTCTCTTTATTATATTATTACTTATAATACTTATACTTAGTTAAGTTTCTCTAGTAACCTTATAGAATATAGGCTTATTAACTTTAATTAGTTTACTAATAGTCTAAAGTCTAGCCTTATAGACTATAAGAGTATTATAGATAAAGAGTAAGAGAAGGAGGAAAAGGTTAGTAATAATAACTTCTTCCTTTCTAAGACCTTATCTCTCTTTATGAAAGGAGTCCTATTATACTCCTTATAGGTCTTAGAGCCTTACTTCTCTATTATTAAGATAGAATATTACTACTAGTTCTAGGCTTCTCTCGATTATACTAGCTTAATAGCTAATAGCCTTATATACTCTAATATCGCTATTAATAACCTCGCTATATCTCTACCTAGCTCTATAACCCCCTTTAAGCTATTAGCTTATAAGCTCTATTCCCCTAGCGCTATTTTTATTTCTTACTTTAGTTTCGCTAGGTTTCAGTCTTATAATATAAAGCGCGCTATTAGCTTACTCTTTAATAAGCGCCTAGCTAAGGGCGCTTACTCTAACTTTACTCCTTTTAATAATAATATAATCTTTATCGCTAATATTAATAATCTTATTAATCCCTTACTTAATACTAGGCCTATATATAATACTATAAATATAATTACTTTATAAGTTATCCTAATCTCTTTATTACTCCCCTTATATACTAACCCTTATAGTAATTCCCTATACTTATACTATACCTATATTATACTTAGTAATAAGATCTCTATAAGTACCTTACTCCTAGGTCTTTACTCTTATAGCTTTAAGAAGAATAAGTTTACCTACCCTTTACCTTAGCCTTATTAACTTTCTTAGATTCTATTACTTTTAAATACTTATACTATTACTCTATTAATTACCCTTACGAGCGCCTATAGGGTATAGAGGCTAAGGTAAAGGGTATAGCTATTATTTATATCTAGTATACTCTTAAGACTATATAGCTTATTATAAATAAGGGTAATATTACTTATATAAATACTTATCCCTTATAGTATAGCTCTTATTAATCTCTTCTTAGTATTCTAATATACTAACTATAATTATAAACTCCTTTATTTCTCTTAATATTAATAATACTAAGGCTATAAAGGACTCTATTAAAGCTAAGGTAACTCTAAGTATATTATCTCTTATAAAGTTTAAGGTCTTTAGCTAGTCTACTAATACCCCGATTTATCCTTATAGCTCTTATATAACTCGCTCCTTTACTATTAACCTAAATCTTATTATTACCTCTTTATATACTCTTATTACTATAGCTATTACTATTACCTTACTTAGTTTACTTAATACTACCCCTAAGGAGATTATCCTCTTTTAATAGCTTATATTATATATTATATATATTAAGTTATATTATAATTATATAGAGACTTACTTTTATTATATAGAGTTCTAGTAGAATTATATATATAATATTATAGTCTATCTTAATATATTTATATATTATTATTTTCTTAGCTATCTATATAATAATACTATTCCCTAGGTTATTAGTAATATCTTTATAATATTACTTAAGGCCTTAAAGGTAAAGCTATATAATCAGGATACTTAATTAATTAGCTATTATATTACTAGCTTATTACTATCTTTTTTTTTCTTTTTTTTTTTTTTT